>JARQOC010000008.1:106843570-107033570 GCA_033576535.1 Allobates femoralis | reverse complement strand
TACAACATGGTGGATAAACCAACGAGCGCAGACCTCCAGCCGTCCCCATATGAGAGATCTCACCTTCTCCAACACAGAGTAAATGCCCCTGAAAGGACGGATCATCTCCACCATTATGCTGATGGCCAAACGGGATGTCTGGGCCATCCACCCTGTCATCGTGCCACCCGGACAATCCCAGCACTGACAGATAACATCTGCCCCACATGAATTCTTCTCGCTGACTGACATGACACACCATGGAGGTGATTCTCAGACTTACCTCCTCTCTTTTTGCCTTTTTCTGTTTTTTCTTTGTTTGTTTCCGATGTTCCTTCCTCTTCTTTTCCTGGTTTTCTTGGCCAGCAGAAGATGGAACCTATGAAACATATGAGAAGTAAATACAATGTAAGTGGTGGGACCAATCTTACATGATGGGCGTGCTAGAGAGCTGGGAGACAGCGGCTTTACCGCCCCTTACAAGACGAGCACTATGACGCTAATCGCGTCATATCCGGCTTTACCACGTCAGTACACCCATTAGGGTGTACTGCCGATCTCGCGAGGCCGATCGCGCATGTGCACTTGGCATCGCGAGGTCGGCAGGTGTACTGATGTGGTAAAGCCGGATATGACGCGATTAGCGTCATTGCGGCTTTACCGCCCCTTACAAGACGAGCACTGTCTCCATGCTCTCTAGCACGCCCATTGGGGTGTGAATAATTAACGAGCAGGCGGCGAGGAGGTCCAGAAAGGAACGCCTTTTGCGGCTTCTCAAATAATGTGAAGCCGCAGATCATAAGGTATCAAAACAACTTTTCTAAACTTTACTATATCGATTTACAAGCACAAAGGGATGCCTAGAAATGTATTAGCATGGTGCAGGGACACGTATATAGAGACTGGGGGCACATATTTCCAGTTCAGGTTCCCTTTAATAGATGCACAAAATCCATAATAAAACTGTACAAATTACAGAAAAAAAAGTACAGCATGGGCAAATTGCAACATATTTGTGACCATGGAACATGGATAACTCATGAGATCTATTACTGAGAAAAGCTGTGGAATGATCTGAGTCTTGAAGAGCGCATTGACATTTTTGGCAGTGGCGGACCTTTACCCCAGGGGGCCCTGGTGCAGTCACGCAGCCATTTTGAGGAGCAGGGGGGGTTGGGGGAGGGTGCTGGTGGCCGTCGGCGCGGTCCGGGGGGTGGGTGCATTTTGGCGGCCGGCGGAAAGGAGTTTGCGGTGGCTCCTACCTGGCCTGGTGAATTACACAAGTGTGCAGGGGGGACGTGACAGCAGATCAGCCACGGGTCCTGTCTCTTCACTGTCACACCTGCAAAGCTGCGCAACCCAATGTGCAACCGCTACCCCCCGTGTGTTTCGTCATGGTCCCTCCCAGCTGGGCCGCTGATTGGCTGCCACCCGGCTCTGTGAAGGGATGGGGGTTAATGAGTTGTGTGCCGCTGTAGGAGAAGCTCGGTCTAGTACAGTGCGGAGGAAGCCTGATTAGGAACACAAACAGTTACCGCGGCCGGGGCGGATGAACGCCCCCTGGTGTCCGATATCAGAACCACAGTGACTCCGCTACGTTACACTGACTGCACAGGACATTCATTATTCAAAGGGTGCGCTCCAGGGTGCCGGAGAGGCAGAGGAGAGGAGGGGCGGGATCAGGCAGGGGAAGCAGGAAGCTTCTTGCTTCCCTTGCCCGACCCTCCTCTCCTCTGACAACTGACAATGGCTTACGGGGGTCGGCTGGGGGCCCCCCTGCAGACTTGAAGGGGCCCCCTAGCCGGTCGGGGCCCTGGTGCAGCTGCACCAGCTGCACCACAGTAGTTCCGCCCCTGATTTTTGGTGCTCTACACATATACATACCTGGCAATGAGGTCGAGGTTGACAAGCTCTTTATAGCATCTTCTGTATCAGATGAATCTTTTTCCCTGTTAGGGGGTAGAAAAACTAGTAAATAAACGAAAAATATCACCAGAATAATGTCTAACGTATTAAAGTCATAGTCATAGGAAGGTCTCCTGCTCCATCAAAACTACCTTATATGAAGCGAAACAGAAAACACAACCAATACTGGCCGGCATGTAATGCTACATCTACCTGTAGGGGTGGCAGTAATATTAAAAATGTATGACTCGCTGCCGTGCTAACCACAGAGGCACCATGCTGCCACTTTTACCAGTTGCGATCCCCTTCGGGTTCTGAAGCCATAACCACAAAGCGCACTAATCATGAGGTGGTTGATGCTGCATTTAATATTCTGCTATTCATGGCCTATATTTGCTGTATATATATATAGAATATCAGTCTGGAGCCCCCCAGTGATGACTCAATCATCTACTCACATTTCTGTTGTTGGTCTTGGCTCTTCAGAATTCTCTAGGCAGGGCTTCAGATCTTCATCATTGTTCAGGATGGTAGCGGTGTCGTAGAGCTAATTATGGACAAAAGCAAGATATAATATACCTTTTTTGACTTTTTATTTAACCCCTTTGCGACCTAAACGTACTAGGTCGCATCCCTCTCTTTGAGGCTGACCTTGCATCATTCCCTGCACATATCGGCTGATCACATCAGTGATCCACCCGCCGCTGTTCATCCCTGAGATTGCACTGTCAAACACTGACAGCGCAATCTAATGCACCGCAGCAGGGATCACACTGTTCCCTGTCGTCATCAGCAGCCGCATAACGTGTTCACAGGGCATCGATGTGTTACCATGACAGTGCAGGGTCAGATGATGGCCCCTGGCGCTGTCATGCTTCACTTCTAGTGAGTGCCCCCCCAACTTCCCCCCCCCCCCCCCGAGTGTCTGCATTCACAGAAAGTGATGATTTGTGTAGCACAGAGCTGTGGATCATCAGATCTAAGGGGCAAAGTAGAACAAGGTAACAGTGAAAAAAAAAGATTTTAAAAGTATAAAAAAATTGAAAAAAAAAAAAGTTCAAATCACCCCCCTTTTGTATCATTGGAAATAAAAGTATATATAAAAATACACACATTTGGTATCGCCGCATTCAGAAATTACTAATCTATCAAAATATATAATCAATCAGACCTGTAAACTGCGTAATGGGAAAAAAAAGGCAAAATGGCAAAATTATGTTTTTTTGGTCATCGCGACATTGCAATAAAATGCAATAACAGACGATCAAATCATCACATTTACCCAAAAATGGTGTCATTAGAAACGTCAGCTCAAGACGTAAAAAGGAACCTGTCACACAGCCCCAGATCCCGAAAAATGAGGACGCTACAGGTCGTGGAAAATGGTGAAAAAAGCACAATTCTTTTCTAGACAAACGTCTAGAATTTTATTTTCATCCCTTAGATAAAAACATACATAGTTGGTATCTATGAACTCATACCGACAAAAGGAATCATACCGACATGTCATTTTACCATATAGTGAACATCTAATATAATATATAAAGTTGAGTGTATGTGTATGTATGTATCACAGCTTCGCCCCCTCCAGGTAGCCCTGCCCCCTTCATAGCTCTGACTCCTTTATAGCCCTGCCCTCAAACAACACCCCCTTTCAAACCCACTCCCCCACTCACCAAAACAAAAACCTCTTCAAACCTACCCCCCTGTTCCCACTCCAAAATGTCCCCTCCCCCAAAACCTGCCCCCCCTCTCTCACCCCCCAAACCTGCACCCTGCCCCCCAAAAATGCCCCTGCCTCCCCAAACCCAACCCCCCCCCAAAAAAAATGCCCTTTTAAACCCATCCCCAAGCCTGCCACCAAACCCGCACCCCCAGCCCCCCAAATCTGCAATCCCACCCTACATCCTAACACAAATCCATCCCACAAATCCGCACCCCCTAAACCTTCCCCCCAAAATCTGACCCCCCCACTTCCCCTCAAAATCTGTACTCCTCTACAAATACGAAAAACTGAAAAGTGCCTCGGGGTGAAGGTTTTCTTTTTCTTTACGTATCTTTATGTATTGTTCACTTACTTTAGAATACCTCTCGGTGTTGATGTAAAGTTTTTGTAGTAGCAGGGCTCTTCTTTCTCATCCCCTTCCCATATTTCATATGATTCTGAGTGACCTTCTACAAGACATAAGTAATGACATGTTATTAGAGGTTGTCAGTGTGATGCAGGGTCACAGATTGTCACCATTATATCACTAATGTTATTGGGAAGTGAGAATCACATATTAGTGAAGACAAGATCATCAGCCGCTAAGTCTAGATCAGGGAGTCTCAAAACACGCCACCCCCAGGCTCCATGGAAAACTTAACGATGCTGCAGTCCAGTCCAGAGGGCCAAAATGGTCCAAGCTTTGTTATGTTCTCCAGCGCCGCTCAACAAGCTCGCCCGCTCAGTTACATCAAATGCAAGCCGCCACAAGAAGAAGCAGCCCCCGCCCAGCAGCTGACGTCGGCGTATGACATTACCTGCTGACCTCTGGTTGGCCGGCGGTTTGCATTGATCTAGTTGAGAGGTATGTGAAATACATAACACAGCGCAGACCACAACGGCGCTCTGGACTGGACCACGGTATTGTTAAGTTTTCCACAGAGCTTGTGCAGAAAGATGATGCCAAGGGAATGGAGGACAGGTGAGAAAAGTGTGTGTGTGTGTGTAATATATATATTTGTGAGAGAGTGTGTGTCTGTGTAAATGTTGAGAGAGTGTGTGTGTCGTGTATATGTGTGCGAGAGAGGTGTGTGTGTCTGTGTGTATATGTGTGGAGAGAGTGTGTAGTGCTGTGATATGGTATTGTGTGAGAGAGTGTGTGTGTTGTATATATGTGTGAGAGTGTGTGTGTGTGTATATATGTGTCGAGAGAGGTGTGTGTGTGTCTGTGTGTATAGTGAGAGTGTGTTGAGAGTGGTGTGCTGTGTATATATGTGTGAAAGTGTGTGTGTATAGTGTGGAGAGAGTGGTTTTGTGTATATGTGAGAGAGTGTGTGTGAGAGAGTGTGTGTGACTGTGTATATATGTGTGAGAGTGTGTGTGTGTGTATATGTGAGAGAGAGAGTGTGTGTGAGAGAGTGTGTGTGACTGTATATATGTGTGGAGAGTGGTGTGTGTGTGTGTCTGTGTATATATGTGTGAGAGAGTGTGTGTGTCTGTATATATAGTGTGCAGAGAGTGTGTGTATATGTGAGAGAGTGTGTGTGAGAGTGTGTGTGACTGTGTATATATGTGTGAGAGTGTGTGTGTGTTGTGTGTGTGAGAGTGTGTGTGTCTGATGTGTGGTGTGTGTGAGAGAGGTGTGTGTGTGTCTGTGTGTATATGTGAGAGTGTGTGTGAGAAAGTGTGTGTGACTATGTGTATGTGTGAGAGAGTGTGTGTGTGTGTGTGTGTATGTGAGAGAGAGTGTGTGTGAGAGAGTGTGTGTGACTGTGTATATATGTGTGAGAGAGTGTGTGTGTGTGTGTCTGTGTATATATGTGTGAGAGTGTGTGTGTGTCTGTATATATGTGTGCGAGAGAGTGTGTGTGTGATCTGTGTGTATATGGAAAGAGTGTGTGTGAGAGAGTATGTGTGACATGTGTATATATGTGTGAGAGAGTGTGTGTGTGTGTGTGTATATGTGAGAGAGAGTGTGTGTGAGAGTGTGTGTGTCTGTGTATATATGTGTGAGAGAGTGTGTGTGTGTGTCTGTATATATGTGTGCGAGAGATGTGTGTGTGTCTGTGTGCATATGTGAGAGAGAGAGTGTGTGTGAGAGAGTGTGTGTGACTGTGTATATATGTGTGAGAGAGTGTGTGTGTCTGTATATATGTGTGAGAGAGTGTGTGTATCTATGTCTATATATGTGTGAGAGGTGTGTGTGGTGTGTGGTGAGAGAGTGTGTGTGTCTATGTGTATATATGTGTGAGAGAATGTGTGTGTCTGTGTGTATATATGTGTGAGAGTGTGTGTGTGTGAGAGAGTGCGTGTGTCTATGTGTAAATACGTGTGAGAGAATGTGTGTGTGTGAGAGTGTGTGTCTGTGTGTATATATGTGTGAGAGAATGTGTGTGTGAGTGTGTGTGTATACATGTGTGAGAGAGAGTGTGTGTGTGTCTGTGTGTTTATATGTGTGTGATAGAGTGTGTGTGTGTATATATATGTGTGAGTGTGTGTGTGTGTGTGTGAGTGTGTGTATATGTATATGTGTGAGAGAGTGTGTGAGAGAGTGTGTGTCTGTGTGTATATATGTGTGAGAGAGAGTGTGTGTCTGTGTGTATATATGTGTGAGAGAATGTTGTGTGTGTGTATATATGTGTGAGAGTGTGTGTGTGTCTGTGTGTATATATGTGTGAGAGTGTGTGTGTCTGTGTGTATATATGTGTGAGAGAGAGTGTGTTGTCTGTATATACCGTATGTGAAGAGAGTGTGTGTCTGTATTGTAAGTGTGTGTGTCTATTGATAATGTGTGAGAGTGTGGTGTCTGTGTATATTGTGTGAGAGTGTGTGTGTGTGTATATATGTGTGAGAGTGTGTGTGTCTGTGTGTATATATGTTGAGAGAGTGTGTGTGTCTGTATATACCGTATGTGAGAGTGTGTGTGTCTGTGTATATATGTGTGAGGTGTGTGTCGTGTGTGTGTCTGTGTTGTATTGTGGAGTGTGTTAATGTGTGAGAGTGTGTGTGTCTTGTGTATATATGTGTGAGTGTGTGTGTGAGAGAGTGTGTGTGTGTGTATATATGTGTGAGAGAGAGGTGTGTGTGTATATGTGTGAGAAATGTGTGTGTGTCTGTGTGTATATATGTGCGAGAGAGTGTGTGTGAGTGTGTGTGTCTGTGTATATATGTGTGAGAGAGAGTGTGTGTCTGTGTGTATTGTGAGGCACCGTATGGGGGACATTACTACAAGATGAGAACCAGGATGGGGACATTACTACAGGAAGGGGATCAGGATGGGACATTACTACAAGATGAGGACTAGGATGGGAGACATTACTACAAGGGGACCAGTATGAGGGACATTACTACAAGGGGACCTGTATGGGGGACATTACTACAAGATGGGGACCAGGATGGGGACATTACTACAAGTAGAGGACCAGGATGGGGACATTACTGCAAGATGACCAACATCACAAAGAACTCACTGATCTTGGGGAGACCAGTCGAGGAAAACACTGCGGGCAGCCAGCTAAAGCGCTCAAACACAGTGAAATCCATGGTGCATTGCCCCTTGGGAATTTGAATATGCAAATGGAGTCCATGAGCCTTGATTAAAAGTCTCAAACACGGGACTAGCCAGATATCCCTCCAGGGAAGGACCTAGCCCTGGGGTGGAGTCCTTGCGGAGACCACCATAACCACCATATTAAGTGGCCCTTTCAGTCAATATCCCACTCAGTTACGAGCTTAAGGATATGACAAGGGAATTACCAAAGCCAGGTATCCATCCACAGACAGCTGTTTCGGGGTATTACCCCTCATCAGTGTGGAGTAGGATTCTGGCTAGGTGGGAGAAATGCCTGGTAGACCAACATCACAAAGCACTCACTGATCTCAGGGAGACCAGCCGAGGAAAACTGCGGGCAGCCGGCTAAAGCGCTCAACACAGTGAAATCCAGATGGGGACATTACGCAAGATGAGGACCAGGATGGGACATTACTACAAGATGAGGACCAGATGGGGACATTAGCAAGATGAGGCCAGGATGGGGACATTACTACAAGATGAGGACCAGGATGGGGACATTATACAAGATGAGGCCAGGATGGGGACATTACTACAAGATGAGGACCAGGATGGGGACATTACTGCAAGATGAGGCCCAGGATGGGGACATTACTAAAGAAGGAGATCAGAGGGGGAGGGAGGGGTGGGAGTTGGCTTTGCTGTTACTGTTATTTTCACTTATGTATGATAAAATTTAAATAAAAATTACGTGATTTAAAAAAAAAAAAAGGAGATCAGGATGGAGCAGGGGCATTACTAGAATCAACGTTCCAAGGCTCCAGCCCCGAATGTCTTGGTTGGAGCCCCAGATGTCTTCTGCAAACACTGACTGCTTTGAAGTGTGCCCTTAACATGAGCCAGCTCTGAAGGGGGAAGGAGCTCCAATCACAGTGCAGAGAGTGAGTCATGTGACCTCTCCTGCACTGTGCGGAGGAGGGGGAGGAGCTCACTCACCGGATCCTGGCTCAGCGCGCTCCTCTCTGGAGTTCCCTCCCTCCAGAGTCCAGCGATTCCGCCTTCAGCAGCAGCCAGGACACAGCGTCTGCCTCTCACACTGGGAGGAACTAAAACAGCCAAGGAAGGCAACCAGGACACACGTATCACAAGCAAAGGGACTAACCAGAAAACATGGAAGGGCACAGGCTGATAACAGAGAGCAGATAAAGGAGGGGGGGATGACAAGGAACACAGAAAGCAGAGAAAGGTGTTGTGACATGCTGCAATGAGTAACAGAGGTACAGGGGTAACAAGCAAATAACTGGAAACAGGCTGCTGGGTAAGGCCCCCTTCACACTGCGTTTTTTGCACATCCATGTGGATGAATACAAAGGTGCACTTTATTATGCACTTTATTATGCACTTTATAGCACTTATATGCACTTTTATTATAAGAAAGTGTTGAGTCTTCTCATGAATGGAATAGAGAGCAACAGAAAGACTTGGTGTTGATAATTGTGCAATAGCAAGATGGTTGTTGATACTGCAGAGGATTATTATTGCCACTTCAGTATAACGGTGATAATAACACCCTCCTTTAACAATAGTGGTGGGTGTATGGTGGGATTATTGGTCTTTGTGTAGTGTGGTGTTTTGTAGAGGTAATGGTCATAGAATATTATATACTCAATATGTAGTGTCAATGGTAGTGGACATTATGTTGTGGTAGATGTTTAGCCTTATGCAGTAGTAATTTTGGTAATATTGGTTTTATTTAGTGTGTTTTAGTGTTAGCAACAGTGGTATAGTGTAGTTTATATGTATAGATCTTATTTTAAGTGGTGGGGAGGTCATATTGGGGACATATACTTTGGGGCTTTTAGGACCCTAACAACGCCCCCGGGATGGGGACAATACTAAAAGAAGGAGATCAGGGTGGGGACATTCCTACAAGAAGGGGATCAGGATTTGGACATTACTACATTGAGCAAAAACATTCTGGTATTACTAAAAATGTTACTTAGTCCTAAAAGGGAAAGTTTTTTTCCATGTGTGTCCCATCAACCCAGTAAAGTTTGAAACCCCTGGTCTAGACGATGTCTCCATCTACTTACGGGTAAAGAGGTCGGTGTCTGACACGGGCGGCGGGATATACTCTGGCTTCTCATCTATAAGGTTGTCAAAATTGATGCCTCTCAGGAATGGGTGTTGCTTGATGTCCTCTGCTCCTCCTGAAAGAAAAAAGAAGGAAAGTGCCGCAGACATTGTAAGAGATTGCTCCGGAGAAATGTACAATTCACACTGACACGACAGATCCGACATGAAGGAAATCTACGGAGTCATAGTGTAGGGAGCTAGAAAAAGACAAGCAGCTATTGAAGTGCTGATCATTGTGAGCAAAGTGAATATGTCCAACTTGTAATCAATGGTAATGCTGTTATTTATGTTACCTGTTCCAAGCCGATCCTCGGGTCTTTGGGTCAGCATTTTAGAGATTAGGTCTTTAGCATCGGGGGGAAAATCCGGATCAAAATACTGGTCAATGTCACCTGTTAGAAAAATCATAAAAAATAAACTTTATTGAATTACATTATAAAGCAAAGCTTCACAATAACACAGCAAGTAACTAAACCAATCAAAACCATGAGTGGATAACTCTACTTACCAGCGACAATCTTATCACCAATCTTGTAGTGGTCCTTCCCATCAAACATTAGGTCTCCCACGAGCAGCTCATACAATATGACTCCCATTGCCCACCAGTCAATAGGCTTTCCATATCTTTTCTGCCGGATGGTCTCTGGCGCCATGTAGCTTGTGGTGCCATCGAGCTGGAAACCAAAAGAAAAAAAGAGGACATCGATTAAACGGAAAGTCCATAAAACCTCAATTCTCAATGGAAACATTCTCCAGAGAAGAAACAATAGGTTGCTGAGACTTATAATGAAGTTCAGTAAGTAATACCTGACAATCTCGGAACTCCCTGGCGGTGTCCTTTACCGATTTCTTGCACATGTTTGTTTTTGGTAACGGGAGGCTAATTTGTGATATCCCGAAATCGGTTACCTTGACGTGGCCTGTAGATGTTATCAGGATGCTGTAAAGAAAAAATGATTTTAGCCATGCAGACCATAAATGATAACCCCCCCTTTATTATCACACAAGGGACACTTACTTTTCTGGTTTCAGATCCCCGTGTACCACGCCAATGCTGTGCAGGTGTTCCACAGCAACCACCATTTCTGCAAAAAGGAATCGGGCCAAGGACACCGGTAAAGGACCCTTGGTCTTTAGAAGAGCCTTACAGTCTCCACCTAGAGAAGAAAGGAAACATGGCCGGTGAGGGATTATACAGCAGATCACACACAATGTATAATGGGAAGTGAGCAGAGACATTGGGGAAAGATAGAGAAGGTGATAAGAATTAAGCAAACATGGGCTGAATATAATGCAATATATATGACCTACCTCCTGCGTACTCCATTACCATACAGAGGTAATAGTCAGTTTCAAATGAGCAGTACATTGAAGACACAAAGGGACAATTGACGTATGATAATATGTCCCTCTCCATAAAAGCTGCTGGTATTATGTCTGGATAATCAGGGTCCTTGTACATCTTCTTCATAGCGAAGATCTGATGGGAGGCTTTATGGCGTACTAAATCACCGAACTAGAGAGAAGGAAAATGCAGGTTTATAGAAGTCATCATATGATTTTCTGTACTAATGGTTAATACTAGAACCAGAAAACAACACTGTAGAAGGGGCTACATTCAGACACAATGTTTTTGAGGATCTGCTTTTTAGCTGAAAACTGGATCAGCTTTTCAAAAAAACTGGATGATCTGTTTTTGATCTGTTTTTGATGCGTTTTGTGAGGATCCGCTTTTTAAGCCCATAAACAATGGTTTTAATGGAAAAAGCGGATCATAAAAACGCAACACACATTGACCGCTCATTCTTTCTGAGGATCATCCAAAAAACGCATCACTGCAAAAGCTTGTGTCTGAATGATAAATCTTGAAAACTCATTGACTTGGCTGGAAATCTGTGAAATTGATCCGTTGCACTGCACAAACGAATCCTCACAAAAAGCATCAAAAATGGCATGTGTGAATGTAGCCTAACAGATCACCTATGGGATGTCAATGTCATGTCTGCCAGGGTCCTCCCCTATGTAACTTTACAAATCAGCGAATCTCATTCATTTTGTTTGGAGCAGATTCACTGGTTTGATTGGAGTTATGATTCCTTTCAAATAAAACTTGATCCAAATTGAAAGTGTTCCAGTCGCCATAAAAAAGCAATTAGGCTAGGGTCACATTTGCGTTATGACCCTAGCCTGACGCAGGCGCTAAAAACTGAGACATTTCAGCCTCAGCGCATAGCGTTAACGGCAGGTAACGCTATGCGCTATGAGGCTATTGATGTTTACCTGAGCAACCAGCCACACACAAAGTTCCCAGATATGCAGTTTTGGACAGCGCACAGGAAAACGCGGCAGTCCGTTATGCTGTATATTCTGGAGAAGGGCGGGCTCAGGCACTGATGTCACCGGCAGGAGGCATTTCAGCTGCCGGGACCCACTCCAAACCATTGCTCGCGCTGTGCCTGCGTGACTTCAGACACAGAGGCGCATGAGCGGGTGAGGAGAGGTGATGCAGAGCCAGGAGGCGGAATAGAGAGGGCTGGAGGAGGCACAGAGAGGAAGGAGGCGGGGAGGACACCCTGGAACAGTGAAGACTCCATACTGAGTAAGTCCCTCCAGACTCATTATCTCTACACTTTCTAAAGTGTTTTGCACAACTTACCAGGGGGATAAAGACATGGGAGACCCCTTCTCAGAAAGCAGCAGACACTCTGCATTCAGTGGTGGTTACAGTTTGGAAAGCACCAGTGGGGTAAATGGTCCTCATTAAGAATCTCCAATAAAGGGTTAAAAAAAGACCACACAGAGAAAAAATTATTAATTATTTATAATAAATAAAGACACAGACACGCTTAGAGACTCCATCTGTGTTACCCCCCACGCAGCCCTCCATGATCCTGATCTTCTGTCTTCTACAAATGATGCAGCTCTGCTACATCACAAAGCACTGGGAGGAAGTCCGCTCCCTGTGCTCTGTGATGACTGAATGAGCAGAGACTTCAGCTGGTAAGCGGTGACGTCACCACTGACAAAGTTGCCATAGTAACCAAACAAGCGGTTACTATGCAACAATGACGGGCGTCGAGATCACTGCGGCCCCTGAATGAGCGGCTCATACACAAGCCACCGCCGAAGTTAATCCCGCTACCGCGACTGCTACACCATGCTCCTCTATGTCGCTCATACGGAGCACGTGACAGTAGAATTAACTACCTGCTTGCGCGCTGCTGTTACGTAAGCACGCCAGTAGCAGCTCATGCAGCCGTGTATAGCCACTCATTCAGGATGCAAAGTATCACTGATCTCAGGACAGTCCAAGAAAACACGCGCAGCTGCTAAAGCGCTCAAACACAGTGAATCCTAGCACATTGCCCTGGAAATAGAATATGCAAATAGGTCGTGAGCCTCTTTAGGAGTCTCAACACAGAACTAGCCATATATCCCTCAGGAAGACCCACCAAGGTGCTCCTTGCGGAGAACACATAACACCATATAAGTGGCCCTTTAAGTCAATACCAACTCTTTACAAGTTACAGATATGACAAGGAATACCAAGCCAAGTATCCATCCAATACAGCTGTTTCGGTGTTGCCCCTCATCAGTGTGAGTAGGATCTGGCTAGGTGGAGCAAGGCCTTAAGGTAACGACATCACACAGGGTTCACGATCTCAGGGAGACCAGTCAGAAACACTGCGGGCACTGCTAAAGCGCTCAACACATGAATTCCTAGGCACATTGCCCCTGGGAAATAGAATATGCAAATAGGGTCTGTGGAGCCTCTGTTAGGAGTCTCAAACACAGAACACCTATATCCCTCCAGGAAGACAGGGAACACGGTGACCTCACCACCCGTCATTGTTGCATAGTAACCACTTGTTTGGTTGCTATGGCATCGTTGTCAGCGGTGACGTCACCGCTTACCAACCGAAGTGTCTGCTCATTCAGTCATCACAGAGCACAGGGAGCAAACTTCCTCCCAGTGCTTTCTGATGTAGCACAGCTACATCATTTGCAGAAGACAGAAGAAAGAAAACAGAAGACCAGGATCGTGGAGGGCTGCGTGGGGGGAATACAGATGGAATCTCTAAGTGTGTCTGTGTCATTATTTCTAATAAATAGTTTTTTCTCTATGGTGTCTTTTTTTAACCCTTTATTGGAGATTCTTAATGGCCAGGTCTAACTTGACATTAAGAATCTCAAGGCTTGATACCAGCTGGTAATACAAAGATGGTGTTAACTCCTTATTACCCAGTGTGCCACCCACCACCAAGGCCGCTGGAAGAGCCTAGTAAGGCACCTGGAAATGGTGCTTCTTATAAATGCGCCATTTTCAGGGCGGCTGCGGGCGTCTATTCTTTAGCATAAGGGGGCCCTATAACAATGGGCCCTCACTCCGCTGAGAATACCAGCTCTCAGTTGCCTAGTTTTACCGTGGCTGGCAATTAAAATTAGGGCGGAGCCCACACATTTTTTTGCCAGCCAAGGGAAAATTAGGCAGCTGAGGGTGGCAGCTTGCAGCTGTCTGTTTTCATCGGGCTAGACTTAAAAATACTGCAAAGCCCCACGTGTTTTTTTTATGTATATTTATTTAACACCGTATATCGCCAGGTTGGTTGCCATACACTACTAATGTGTATGGCAACCAAGCAAATCCAGATTGAGGAAATCCAGTCTGACTATAACAGCCAATCACAGAGGCTCTCACAAGTGTGAGCTTCTCTGACTGGCTGTTTGTCTGACAGTGCAGTGAATAGGCAATTAGCTTAATAGGCGGCCCCGGAAGTAGCAGCAGGAGACTGGTAAGATGATCTAGCTATTCTATCCTATCTATCTGTGTATGCCATTTAATCAATCTATCCTGTCTACTCTTTTCTCACTTTATACAGCATGAGAAATGCCATGTTAAAATCGCATTATACACAAACAACACACGGATGTCACATGGACAGCACTCGGATGTTATGTGAGGAAAAATCGCACAACTCGCACAGCAGTTGCATGCCACAAGGAGCAAAAACGGATGCCACTCATCTGACTCTCCTGGATGAGAAACGGACCGATTTTTTTACACGCCAGTGTGTTCCCACCCTTAGGCCTCTTTTATACATCCATGCTTCTGGCACATATGCGGTCCGGCCGACACATGCCAGAGGCACGGACATACGGGTATACATGATCCTCTATGGCCCCCTTCAGATGTGCATTATTCAGCACAGACCGGGTCGCCGTGTGGAACAGATGCGTGTCCGTGTGCTCCTCCTCCGGCGACATGTCCATTTTTCAGCAGAACCACAGACCCATTCAGGTCCATGGTTTTGTGCAAAAATGTCCCGTGCATGGACCAGAACCAAATTTATAAAGTTAAATACCGTAATAAAGAATTTCATACTCGCCTCCCTCCAGCGCTGCGTGCTCCTCTCACTTCTGCTGCCGCTCATTACTCTCATCTAATATTCACTTCACTGAGAGCAGCAGCAGCCCAGAATAGAGGGAACACGCAACGCTGTAGCCAGGGGAGTATGAAATGACAGGCTGTCCATGTGTTATGCACAGATCCACGGATAGCACACGTGTGTCACATGGTGCGTGACACCACTGAAGCACCGTCCCCAAATACGGCCTGTCTCGTATGGATGTCATATGTAGTACACAACTGGTCACCGGTCTTGTAGCCAGGATATATTCACTAGGGACACCCCCTACTAGTCCTTTTGGGCCTCGGTTCTTTCCTGCGTATCTACTCCAAGCCAGCTGTCGCAGACTTTCCTGACCGGGAATCCTAGTCCTATATGATGGCCTTTCCTACATGTGCCGAGGTTGGATTCCAGGCATAAAGTCCCTTCACCTCGCCAGTTACTTCGTGACTGATGCATGCAGCTGCCAACCACATCTACAGGGGCGCCCAGTCCTCTGGTGTCCTGACTGATCTGGACCACCATGGACCCCTTTTTCTTTCCCTCGGTACTTGCCCAGGGAGCCGGACCGGCCATAAGTGGCACTGGCCACCGAGTCCTCGTTCTTCCTGTGCGAGTTACACTTTGTCTCTCAGGGCGTCTCATCTTGGGGGTTTGGCTCCTCACCTACTCACTCACGCCAGAAGCATGAACCGGTGCTTTCATTGTCTTCCCGACTAAGTTCCCGCAGCTTAGTGTTCCTAGAGTTTTAGTCTAGTTCCTCCACCCCTTTCCCGGGTTTTCCTCTCTGCGCTCCACCCTCCACCTGGCTCCCCCCGCTATACCTTGCCTGACATGAAGTACTAGGTCTAGGGATGGGGGAATGTTGTGTGGTGTGGTGTGTAGTCCCAGCTCATACACTGTGCCCATGCCGCAATCCCATCTGCTCACGGCATTACCCTGGGGGCTATACTGCTCACGTAGAACGCACCCCTTCTTCCCCTGTGAGATGCATATGCTAATTGTGTTATAGAAAACCGATACTCATTTTTCCCCCCAATTTTGAGGAGAAAAAAACGTGCCTTAAGAACACGGTTTTTATTTTAATTCCCGACCTCAAACGAGAACTAGCAAACTGCTGCCTGTTGAGTGTTTGTCGTATTCAATTACTTAGAGATGACTTGTCAATTTCTGTTGTTGATAAAAGTGACAGTAATATGTGGACAGGATGTGGACTCGTCATTTCCTAAGAAAAGTGAATAGTCAGACTACAGGGCAGAAGCGCGTCATGGGGAAGCTCTTTGAATAATATACAGAACTCTCACCATAGATCCGCGGCCGGCTCTGTGAATATATCGAAATCGTCTTCACAATGGTCCTGTGTTGAGGCGATGAATGCTATCACACGTGATTCTAAAATAGTGATGAAATGATGAAGAAATAGAATGTATTAGATGATATAATCTTAAATAATGCCATATAAAACTGAGAAAGTGATTGGCGGTTATATGGGACTGGTGGGCCCGATTCTGCAGATCATGAGGGCCAGTTGGCGTCATTATGGGGCTGGCTCTGTGGCACTGTTGGCATGCTGCCATCTATTCCCCAGTGTGCTTTCCCCCTGTCCATCTCTCTCCTTCTTGTATGCTATCTCACTCCCCTTTGTGCTGTCTTGCCCTCTGTGCTCTTTCTTTGACCTGTCTCTCCCTTGTGCGCTGTTTTCTCCCCCCCCCTGTCCTTCTTCTCCCCTCTGTGCTCTTCTTTAAGCTGTCTCCCCTGTGTCTCTATCCTCCATGTCACTCCCCTCCCCCCTGTGCACTCTCTCTTTCCCCTGTGTGCTCTCTCTCTCTTCCCTCGTGCGCTCTCTCCCCCTTGTTTGCTGCCTCTGTCCCCCTATTCACTGTCTCTGCCCCCGGTGTGCTGTCTCTGCCCTCCTGTGCGCTCTTCCCCTGGTGCACTTTCCTCCCTGTGCTTTTTCTCTTCCCCTGTGGTGTACAAAGATGGCGGGGCGTGACCCAGCATGTGCAAGCGCACTTACTCATGCGGCCATCACCTTTGTGTACCCAGGTGTTCAAAGATGGCGGCCGCATGAGTAAAGCACCTTTCGCATCAGTGTTTATTTTGCACTGCGGCAGATCCGTCAGATTTTTCCGCATCTGCCGCATAACTGACGACTTGCGGCAAGCCCCATTTATTCTTTATGGGACTTGCGGTCAAGTGTGGCAAGTGCGGTTTTGCCAAATCCGTTATTTTTTTACTTGCCATAAGTGTCGCAAGTGCCACACCTGACCGCAAGTCCCAAAAAAGTCTTGCGAGACTTCACTAATCTCGCGAGACTTCGGCACTATGCACGGGCACCCGCTCCACTGCGCAAGCGCGGGTGCCGCTGTCAGTGCCGAAGTCTTGCGAGATTAATGAAGTCTCACGAGACTTCGGCACTTCTATGCCCACTGACACCCGCTCCTCTGCGCCAGCGCGAGTGCCGCTGTCACTCACCTCGCCTGCCAGAGAAGGAGCGGCAAATTTGAAAGATTCAGGGGGCGGGATTTGCAGCATGGAGTGGCGGCGAAACTTTTCCCCACAAATACCTAATAGCAGCCTCCGTGACTCAACCTGAGTCCAGCTCCAGACAGAATATAAATTCATATTTCAGGTATGTGAGGCACGTGTGGGCACATACAGGGTTACTAGCACCCCATTTACATCATGCAAAACCTGCTGGGCACAGTATAAAATGCCCAGGGGGTGACAGGTTCCCTTTAAAGTGAGAATACTAGCCACGAGAATTCGAGACATGCTGAATCACTCAGAGCATTCAGCACCAATAATGACAAGTTCATCATGCCAGGATTCAGCATCTGAGTACTGTGATACATTAGCCTGCAAACTCAGATCAGAAGGATTGCTAGCTGTCAATAGCTCGCCAGCAATCCCAGCACAGATAGATGACTACTGTCAATCACTCAGCAGAATCCAGTCCAGATAGGATGACTAGCTGTCATATCAGCCAGCACATCCCAGCTCCAGAGGATACTAGCTGTCAATACTAGCACATCCTCCAGAGGATAACTAGCTGTCAATCACTAGCCAGTATATCCAAAGCATCAGATAAGATGATAGTGTATCTAGCCAGCTATCCAGCCAGAAGAACTAAGCTGTCATCACTAGCCCACATCCCAGCTCCAGATAGGATGACTAAGCTGTCAATCACTCAGCCCAGCACATCCCAGCTCCAGATAGGATGACTAAGCTGTCAATCATTCAGCCCAGCACATCCCAGCTCCAGATAGGATGACTAAGCTGTCAATCACTCAGCAGCAATCCAGCTCAGATAGATGCTAAGCTGTCAATCACTCAGCCAGAATCCCAGCTCAGATAGGATGACTAAGCTGTCAATCACTCAGCCCAGCACATCCCAGCTCCAGATAGGATGACTAAGCTGTCAATCACTCACCCAGCACATCCCAGCTCCAGATAGGATGACTAAGTGTCAATCACTCAGCCCAGCACATCCCAGCTCCAGATAGGATGACTAAGCTGTCAATCACTCAGCCCAGAACATCCCAGCTCCAGATAGGATGACTAAGCTGTCAATCACTCAGCCCAGACATCCCAGCTCCAGATAGGATGACTCAGCTGTCAATCACTCAGCCCAGACATCCCAGCTCAGATAGATGACTAAGCTGTCAATCACTAGCCCAGAACATCCCAGCTCCAGATAGGATGACTAAGCTGTCAATCACTCAGCCCACACATCCAGCTCCAATAGATGACTAGTGTCAATCACTCAGCCCAGAACATCCCAGCTCAGATAGGATGACTAAGCTGTCAATCACTCAGCCCAGAACATCCCAGCTCCAGATAGGATGACTAAGCTGTCAATCACTCAGCCCAGAACATCCCAGCTCCAGATAGGATGACTAAGCTGTAATCACTCAGCCCAGAACATCCCAGCTACCAGATAGGATGACTAAGCTGTCAATCACTCAGCCCAGAACATCCCAGCTCCAGATAGGATGACTAAGCTGTCAATCACTCAGCCCAGAACATCCCAGCTCCAGATAGGATGACTAAGCTGTCAATCACTCAGCCCAGAAACATCCCAGCTCCAGATAGGATGACTAAGCTGTCAATCACTCAGCCCAGAACATCCCAGCTCCAGATAGGATGACTAAGCTGTCAATCACTCAGCCCAGAACATCCAGCTCCAGATAGGATGACTAAGCTGTCAATCACTCAGCCCAGCAACATCCCAGCTCCAGATAGGATGACTAAGCTGTCAATCACTCAGCCCAGAACATCCCAGCTCCAGATAGGATGACTAAGCTGTCAATCACTCAGCCCAGAACATCCCAGCTCCAGATAGGATGACTAAGCTGTCAATCACTCAGCCCAGACATCCCAGCTCCAGATAGGATGACTCAGCTGTCAATCACTCAGCCAGAACATCCCAGCTCCAGATAGGATGACTAAGCTGTCAATCACTCAGCCCAGAACATCCCAGCTCCAGATAGGATGACTCAGCTGTCAATCACTCAGCCCAGAACATCCCAGCTCCAGATAGGATGACTAAGCTGTCAATCACTCAGCCCAGCACATCCCAGCTCCAGATAGGATGGCTAAGCTGTCAATCACTCAGCCCAGAACATCCCAGCTCAGATAGGATGACTAAGCTGTCAATCACTCAGCCCAGAACATACCAGCTCCAGATAGGATGACTAAGCTGTCAATCACTCAGCCCAGAACATCCCAGCTCCAGATAGGATGACTAGCTGTCAATCACTCAGCCCAGAACATCCCAGCTCCAGATAGGATGACTAAGCTGTCAATCACTCAGCCCAGAACATCCCAGCTCCAGATAGGATGGCTCAGCTGTCAATCACTCAGCATGACACCTTTTCTACAATCTAAGATTCTTGCAGGATGTTGTATGATTGCATACCGTATTCCCAGACCATCGTCACCTGGTGTTTCCTGAAATATATAATAGATATAATTAATATGTGAAACATTTGACTAAATCACTATTTATATTACCATATAGTACTGACCCAAGGCCTCATACCGATACCTCAGTGTTACCATATAGTACTGACCCGAGACATCATACTGACACCTCAATGTTACGATATAGTACTGACCCAAGGCATCATACAGACACCTCAGTGTTACCATATAGTACTGACCAGAGACATCATACCGACACGTCAGTGTTACCATATAATACTGACCCAAGACATCATACCGACACCTCAGTGTTACCATATAGTACTGACCCAGACATCATACCGACACGTCAGTGTTACCATATAGTACAGACCCGAGGCCTCATACCGACACCTCAGTGTTATAATATAGTACCGACCCCAGACATCATACCGACACCTCAGTGTTACCATAACAGTACTGACCCCAGACATCATACCGACACGTCAGTTTTACCATATAGTACAGACCCGAAGCCTCATACCGATACCTCAGTGTTACCATATAGTACCGACCCCAGACATCATACCGACACCTCAGTGTTTACCATATAGTACAGACCAAGGGGGACCAACAACCAAGGGGCCGGGCCAAAGACTTCAATCCGCCCACGGACTACAAAACAAAAAGCAAACAGGTGTGGCAAAGTTTCGCAGCAAGCTCCACTTCGGGAACGAGTACCAGTTTCTACGGGTGTGGTTCCTGCAAGAAGCGAAATGGCAACCCTAAGGCTCCGCGAGCTAATGAGAAAAGTGGAGGAGGAAGCTCGAGCCGCCATCGGCAAACCCGACCGGGTCCCGTTCTCACTATTGACGGAGACCCCGAGTTCTGGGAGACCGCGCTCCAAGATCTACGGGTGCGGTTAATAGAGGCCACAGAGTGGACCATCAGGAGCTGGAGCGCAAGCCTGGCCAGCCGACTACACCGAGCGGTGCACCAGAGACTGACCACCTGTCCTACCCCGGAATCGATGACCAAGCCAGAGAAAATGGAGGTCTACCCGGTTACCGAAGGAGATGCACCACCACCAACAAGTGCAGAAAGGACAGAAGAAGAAGATGCGGGCAGCCCAGAAGCCCCGCAGGACGAGACCGAGGAAGGAGAGGAGGACCTCGCGGTTGCAGTACCTGATCAACCGGATGACCCTGACCGAGAGCCCCAACCTGTCGAGGAGCCGGATGTTGTCGTCGAAGCCGAGGAGGAAAACGACGAGAGTCCCAGCGAACCTGAGGACTCATTACACACCAGTTCCGAGGAGGAGGGTGAGGCGGAAGTTCCCACCGAGCAGCTACAAGCATCTCGGGTTGAATGGTCTGGCGCCGCGGCGGCATCCGCCCGCGACCGCAGCGTCCGTCTACCGCTGCAAAGCTACGACCAGACCCAAATCCGGAACAGGGCTGTGAATCGGTGGAACTACGTCCACACTGTCCACCGGTCCGACGATGCCATACGCCAACGCCGCAGAGCTGAGTGGTGGGCCCAAGGCAGGCAAATCTGCGTGCTCGCGCTGAAGCTCGTCGCCAGCCACCGTTACCGGATGAACTCCGCAAGAAAGGTACTGTTATCACCTTCAATTTGGACAACGGGTGAGGTTTTGCCCGGGAGGAGGGGGTATATGAGGAGATCTTTGTATCCCGCCGGGATGTTGAGTCTCATCTCCCTAAGGGACACCCCGATCGAGCCCTGTACCGGGGAGAAGCCATCTCGTACGAACGCCATGCTGGGTACAGGGGATGGTATGCTCTCCGGGTCCGTAAATGTGAACTTCATCCTTAAAAAAGTAACTCTACTTTTGCATAACTTTGTTTTGAAAACTTTGAAAAAGAACTTTTCATGAACATTTTTCCCATTAAATTGTGTGCCAATAGAGCGGCCCGGCGGTAAACCTGGACCTTGTTAAGAGACGATGACACTGCCTGCCGGGTCCGCAATAGTTAACCGGTTCAGTTTAATAAATGTGTGAAACGTCCTAAGAAAATGTGCCTCCCGGATGGGAAGAAAATTAAGCCAGCTTGAATGTTATTAATAAAAGTGTTTATTTTCCTTTATGTTTGCAAAAGTACAAAAACTATTTCTCTGTACTGTTCGGGTTCTGTGACACTTGGGGACAAGTGTAATTCCCCAAGGGGGAGTGTGGCGCCCAGCAACGAGTGCGTCACAGGAAGGTATTGCATCCCTGAATGAAGATGTAATATCTTCCGTCTCAGTGATGAAATGGTTAAATCCAGAGCTCCATATACCACATGCACCACTCAAAGGTAGAGGGCCAATCAGGTCGTGGTGGGAGGAGTGTAAGGTGTAGTATGGGGAAAGAGAAGAACAGAAAGTTGGAGAGTGTGTGGAGGAACGTAGGAGAAGGAGGAAAGGAGCAGGTGTCTGCACAGTGCCGTGCAGCCCTGAAAAGACAACCTAACAGAGAGGGCACCAACAACTGGTGACCCAGACAAGAAAGAGGTCAAAAGAGCAATGGAGCAGCGGGGTCCAAGACACCCATGCCCCAGTCCTACCGAACACCGGTTCTGAGGCAGTCAGTCGTATACCACTGGCCTGCAAAACCGAAGTGACAGAGCAGCTTTTTAGGAGCGCCTCACTACAGCCGCGAACACAGCAGTCTTACCAGCAGGGTACCCACCATTGGGACTCTGGACCCTTTACAGCCCAGGTTGGAAACCCCGGCTAAGGTAATCCAATAGAGATACCCAGTGCCTTGAACTGGTGCACTAAGGCAGCGACGGCAATAGGAACAGGACTTATAGTAACAGAAGGAACACTGTGGAGCTGTGGACAGAGACTGTTCATCACTGGGACCACCCGGTCCATTACCTAAAGAACTGTATACCGTGTACTGCACCGAAACTACAGTAAAGACCCGTTATAGAGGAGTATTGTGTCAGTGCATTTCTTCCAGAACTGTTATTAACCCCAGAATGCCGCTAAAAACAACCGAGCTGCCGTATTCCAACTAGTGCAGCTCCTGGCCCCGGGGACTACCGCTCATCCTGTGAGGAGCATTCCATCTAGCTGCCGCACATCCCCCGGAGGCCCAAGCAGCGCCGGTGCCATCACCGGACACCCACAGGTGGCGTCACGACAAATAAGACTTCATACCTAAAATCCTCCTTTTTATTTGACCACCGGGCCCCACAGCTTCAGGAGCGGAACCGTGACAAGTGCTGCATCGCCTGAGACCTGAGATCCCGGCAACGGTGAGTCACTTACTCTGCAATTATGGCAGCCCTGGGCATAGGAGTCAGCGGCCAGACGTGGACCCTATTTCACGTCAGCAAGGAACTGGGCACACCTCTGTGGGCTGCCCAATTCACAGCTGTAGGTGTGGCTGGGCGCCATTTTATTATAGCCCAGCACTTACCCGCTATTAACAGAACCTGTGACCAGAAGCTGTTCACTTCAAGCATTACAGATCCTGTGAAGCAACAGCGTAAAAAGTCACCATCGCAGACCAGAGGAGCAGAGCTGAAAGCAGTGAAGATCATGGAGCAGCGAGGACAGAAGTGTGCTAGTTGCTCACTCATTGGTTAGACTGAATGTATCGGAAGCACGGCTGTGGCGGTGAATGGCCAGGCATGATTCTTTACTGCACAAGCAAAAATATTAGGTGGAGGGTGGGAGAAAGAGAGAGTATGGAACAAAGGCAGACCGGGAGTATGGGAGAGAGGCAGACCCGGAGTATGGGAGAGAGGCAGGCCTGGAGTATGGGAGAGAGGCAGACCCAGAGTATGGGAGAAAGGCAGACCCGAAGTATGGAACAAAGGCAGACCCGGAGTATGGGAGAGAGGAGGACCCGGAGTATGGGAGAGAGGCAGACCCGGAGTATGGGAGAGAGGCAGACCCGGAGTATGGGAGGAGAGGAGAAGAGACCCAGAGTATGGGAGAGAGGAAGACCCGGAGTATGGGAGAGAGGTAGACCCGGAGTATAGGAGAGAGGAAGACCCGGAGTATGGGAGAGAGGCAGACCCGGAGTATGGGAGAGAGGAAGACCCGGAGTATGGGAGAGAGGCAGACCCGGAGTATGGGAGAAAGGCAGACCCGGAGTATGGGAGAGAGGCAGACCCAGAGTATGGGAGGGAGGAGGACCTGGATTAAGGTAGAGAGGCAGACCTGGAGTATGGGAGAGAGGCAGACCCGGAGTATGGCAGAGAGGCAGACCCGGAGTATGGGAGAGAGGCAGACCCGGAGTATGGGAGAGAGGCAGACCCGGAGTATGGGAGAGAGGCAGACCCGGAGTATGGGAGAGAGGCAGACCCGGAGTATGGTAGAGAGGCAGACCCGGAGTATGGGAGAGAGGCAGACACCGGACTATGGGAGAGAGGCAGACCAGGAGTATGGGAGAGAGGCAGACCCGGAGTATGGGAGAGAGGCAGACCCGGAGTATGGTGAATTGGGGGCAGAGAGAGTGGTGGATCTAACTTTGGTTACATCTGTATAAGGGACTTGTAAACACAATGTGTCTGTAATGACATCTGTTACCTCTTCTGCAGCATTTACAGGCAGGAAGAGTCTAATAATAGAGTAGACAGAGGTGGGAAATCCAGAGCTGTGGCTCCATCATGACTGTGATCACAGATGATGGAGCCGCAGACACAGGCAGCTATAAAGTATCCTCTGTCTGCCTGGAGATGACCGGCCTGTAACATCTAACACTAGATATTGTGATATCTGACTGCTGATCAGGAGATCAGAAAACAAGACAAAGTGTGATGGAGAAGACGATGGCTCCTTACCTGGTAATTCCATGAGTCGTCTTC
This sequence comes from Allobates femoralis, assembly GCA_033576535.1. Lineage (NCBI taxonomy): Eukaryota > Metazoa > Chordata > Amphibia > Anura > Aromobatidae > Allobates > Allobates femoralis. The sequence continues at coordinate 107,009,195 of JARQOC010000008.1, read as the reverse complement.
ATTCAGCGCAGACTCGACTCTCTGGTCCACTTTTCCAAACATCTGCGCCTCATCTTGACATGTTATTTCAGCCTATGAAGAAGAAAAAAAAAAGAATGAAATCCTTGATTTGAGAGGACACAACGGAGGTGGGCATGTATGTGACACTAGATGTGGGCGAGATGTTATCACATCGGAAGGGTAGTGACATGACGATGGAGGTGGGCTCTGCGGCTCTGGGGGCGGTGGCTGTCTCCCACCCGTTCTCTTCCCTGAATTCTCTCTAATGTATGTAAATAAATGTATTGTTTATTTAAAATCTGTCTCCGTTTTTTTTATATATTAATAAACTCCTGGTAAAAATGATGTACGGCTTCAGTGTATTCTATTGCCAAGCACATGTAACCAAGCAGCTACTGGCTGCTAAGCTCAGCTGCCTGGTGTTACCTTCACTGGCAATGAAAAATCAGGGGAAGCCATATTTTGAACAGAGGAAGACCAGAAGTATTGGAGAGAGACAGACCCGGAGTGAAGCAGAGAGGCAGACTCGGAGTGAGGAGAGAGGCAGACCCGGAGGGTGGGAGAGAGGCAGACCCGGATTATGGGAGAAAGGCAGACCAAGAGTATGGGAGAGAGGAAGACCCGGAGGAAGCAGAGAGCAGACCCGGAGTATGGGAGAGAGGCAGACTCGGAGTGAAGCAGAGAGGCAGACCCGGATTATGGGAGAAAGGCAGACCAAGAGTATGGGAGAGAGGCACACCCGGAGTATGGGAGAGAGGAGCCCGGAGTATGGGAAGAGTAGAAGACCCGGAGTATGGGAGAGAGGCAGACTCGGAGTGAAGCAGAGAGGCAGACCGGATTATGGGAGAAAGGCAGACCAAGAGATGGGAGGGAGGCAGACCCGGAGTATGGGAGAGAGGAATACCCGGAGTATGGGAGAGAGGAAGACCCGGAGTATGGGAGAGAGGAAGACCCGGAGTATGGGAGAAAGGCAGACCCGGAGTGAAGAAGAGGCAGACCCGGAGTATGGGAGAAAGGCAGACCAGAGTATGGGGAGAGAGGCAGACCCGGAGTATGGGAGAGAGGAGACCCGGAGTATGGGAGAGAGGAAGACCGGAGTATGGGAGAGAGGAAGACCCGGAGTATGGGAGAGAGGCAGACCAGGAGTATGGGAGAGAGGCAGACCCGGAGTATGGGAGAGAGGCAGACCCGGAGTATGGGAGAGAGGAAGACCTGGAGTATGGGAGAGAGGCAGACCAGGAGTATGGGAGAGAGGCAGACCGGAGTATGGGAGAGAGGCAGACCAGAGTATGGTAGAGAGGCAGACCCGGAGTATGGGAGAGAGGGCAGACCAGGAGTATGGGAGAGAGGAAGACCTGGAGTATGGGAGAAGGCAGACCGGAGTATGGGAGAGAGGAAGACCGGAGTATGGTGAATTGGGGGCAGAGAGAGCTGGTGGATCTAACTTTGGTTACATCTGTATAAGGGGCTTGTAAACACAATGTGTCTGTAATGACATCTGTTACCTCTTCTGCAGCATTTACAGGCAGGAAAAGTCTAATAATAGAGTAAGACAGAGGTGGAAATCCAGAGCTGTGGCTCCATCCATGACTGTGATCACAGATGATGGAGCCGCAGACACAGGCAGCTATAAAGCATCCTCTGTCTGCCTGGAGATGACCGGCCTGTAACATCTAACACTAGATATTTGATATCTGACTGCTGATCAGGAGAAGATCAGAAAACAAGACAAAGTGTGATGGAGAAGACGATGGCTCCCTTACCTGGTAATTCCATGAGTTGTCTTCATTCAGCGCAGTCTCGACTCTCTGGTCCACTTCTTCCCAAACATCTGCGCCTCCATCTTGACATGTTATTTCAGCCTATGAACAAGAAAAAAAAAAGAATGAAATCCTTGATTTGAGAGGACACAACGGAGGTGGGCATGTATGTGACACTAGATGTGGGCCAGATGTTATCACATCGGAAGGGCAGTGACATGACGATGGAGGTGGGCTCTGCGGCTCTGGGGGCGGTGGCTGTCTCTCCCACCCGTCTCTCTTCCCCCTGAATTCTCTCCTAATGTATGTAAATAAATGTATTTTTATTTAAAAATCTGTCTGTTTTTTTTTTATTAATATTAATAAACTCCTGGTAAAAATGATGTACGGCTTCAGTGTATTCTGTTGCCAAGCACATGTAAACCAAGCAGCTACTGGCTGCTAAGCTCAGCTGCCTGGTGTTACCTTCACAGGCAATGAAAAATACAGGGGAACCTATTTTGAACAGAGGAAGACCAGAAGTATTGGAGAGAGACAGACCCGGAGTGAAGCAGAGAGGCAGACTCGGAGTGAAGGAGAGAGGCAGACCCGGAGGGTGGAAGAGAGGCAGACCCGGAGTGAAGCAGAGGCAGACCGGATTATGGGAGAAAGGCAGACCAAGAGTATGGGAGAGAGGCAGACCGGAGTGAAGCAGAGAGGCAGACTCGGAGTGAAGGGAGAGAGGGCAGAACCCGGAGGGTGAGAAGAGAGGCAGACCGGAGTGAAGCAGAGGCAGACCCGGATTATGGGAGAAAGGCAGACCAAGAGTATGGGAGAGAGGCAGACCCGGAGTGAAGCAGAGAGACAGACCCGGAGTATGGGAGAGAGGCAGACTCGGAGTGAAGCAGAGAGGCAGACCCGGAGTATGGGAGAAAGGCAGACCAAGAGTATGGGAGAGAGGAAGACCCGGAGTATGGGAGAGAGAAGATCCGGAGTATGGGAGAGAGGAAGACCCGGAGTGAAGCAGAGAGGCAGACCCGGAGTATGGGAGAAAGGCAGACCAAGAGTATGGGAGAGAGGCAGACCCGGAGTATGGGAGAGAGGAACCCGGAGTATGGGAGAGAGGCAGACCTGGAGTATGGGAGAAAGGCAGACCAAGAGTATGGGAGAGAGGCAGACCCAGAGTATGGGAGAAGGAAGACCCGGAGTATGGGAGAGAGGAAGACCTGGAGAATGGGAGAGAGGAAGACCCGGAGTATGGGAGAGAGGCAGACCGGTAGAGAAGAGACTGGAGTAGGAGAGAGACCAGACCAGGAGTTTGGGGAGAGAGGCAGACCCGGAAGTATGGGAGAGAGGCAGACCCGGAGTATGGTAGAGAGGCAGACCCAAGTATGGGAGAGAGGCAGACCAGGAGTATGGGAGAGAGGGTGAGGACAGACCCGGAGTATGGGAGAGAGGCAGACCGGAGTATGGTGAATTGGGGGCAGAGAGAACTGGTGGATCTAACTTTGGTTACATCTGTATAAGGGACTTGTAAACACAATGTGTCTGTAATGACATCTTTACCTCTCTGCAGCATTTACAGGCAGGAAGAGTCTAATAATAGAGTAAGACAGAGGTGGGAAATCCAGAGCTGTGGCTCCATCCATGACTGTGATCACAGATGATGGAGCCGCAGACACAGGCAGCTATAAAGCATCCTCTGTCTGCCTGGAGATGACCGGCCTGTAACATCTAACACCAGATATTCTGATATCTGACTGCTGATCAGGAGAAGATCAGAAAACAAGACAAAGTGTGATGGAGAAGACGATGGCTCCCTTACCTGGTAATTCCATGAGTTGTCTTCATTCAGCGCAGTCTCGACTCTCTGGTCCACTTCTTCCCAAACATCTGCGCCTCCATCTTGACATGTTATTTCAGCCTATGAACAAGAAAAAAAAAAGAATGAAATCCTTGATTTGAGAGGACACAACGGAGGTGGGCATGTATGTGACACTAGATGTGGGCCAGATGTTATCACATCGGAAGGGCAGTGACATGACGATGGAGGTGGGCTCTGCGGCTCTGGGGGCGGTGGCTGTCTCTCCCACCCGTCTCTCTTCCCCCTGAATTCTCTCCTAATGTATGTAAATAAATGTATTTTTATTTAAAAATCTGTCTGTTTTTTTTTTTTAATATTAATAAACTCCTGGTAAAAATGATGTACGGCTTCAGTGTATTCTGTTGCCAAGCACATGTAAACCAAGCAGCTACTGGCTGCTAAGCTCAGCTGCCTGGTGTTACCTTCACAGGCAATGAAAAATACAGGGGAAACCTATTTTGAACAGAGGAAGACCAGAAGTATTGGAGAGAGACAGACCCGGAGTGAAGCAGAGAGGCAGACTCGGAGTGAAGGAGAGAGGCAGACCCGGAGGGTGGAAGAGAGGCAGACCCGGAGTGAAGCAGAGGCAGACCCGGATTATGGGAGAAAGGCAGACCAAGAGTATGGGAGAGAGGCAGACCCGGAGTGAAGCAGAGAGGCAGACTCGGAGTGAAGGAGAGAGGCAGACCCGGAGGGTGGAAGAGAGGCAGACCCGGAGTGAAGCAGAGGCAGACCCGGATTATGGGAGAAAGGCAGACCAAGAGTATGGGAGAGAGGCAGACCCGGAGTGAAGCAGAGAGACAGACCCGGAGTATGGGAGAGAGGCAGACTCGGAGTGAAGCAGAGAGGCAGACCCGGAGTATGGGAGAAAGGCAGACCAAGAGTATGGGAGAGAGGAAGACCCGGAGTTATGGGAGAGAGGAAGATCCGGAGTATGGGAGAGAGGAAGACCCGGAGGTGAAGCAGAGAGGCAGACCGGAGTATGGGAGAAAGGCAGACAAGAGTATGGAGAGAGGCAGACCCGGAGTATGGGAGAGAGGAATACCAGGAGTATGGGAGAGAGGCAGACCTGGAGTATGGGAGAAGGCAGACCAAGAGTATGGGAGAGAGGCAGACCCAGAGTATGGGAGAAAGGAAGACCCGGAGTATGGGAGAGAGGCAGACCCGGAGTATAGGAAAGAGGAGGACCCAGAGTATGGGAGAGAGGCAGACCCGGAGTATAAGAAAGAGGCAGACCCAAGTATGGGACAGAGGCAGACCTGGAGTATGGTAGAGAGGCAGACCCGGAGTATGGTAGAGAGGCAGTCACGGAGTATGGGACAGAGGCAGACAAGGAGTATGGGAGAGAGGCAGACCCGGAGTATGGGAGAGAGGCAGACCCAGAGTATGGGAGAGGGACAGACCCGGAAGATGGGAGAGGGACAGACCCGGAGTATGGGGGAGGAACAGACCTGGAGTAAGGGAGAGAGGCAGACCCAGAGTATGGGAGAAAGGCAGACCCAGAGTATGGGAGAGAGAGGCAGATTCGGAGTATGGGGGAGGGACAGACCCGGAGTATGGGAGAGGGACAGACCCGGAGGATGGGAGAGGGACATACCCGGAGGATAGGAGAGGGACAGACCCGGATTATGGGAGAGAGGCAGACCCGGAGTATGGGAGAGAGGAAGACCCGGAGTATGGGAGAGAGGCAGATCCGGAGTATGGGAGAGAGGCAGACCAAGAGTATGGGAGAGAGAGAAGATCTGGAGTATGGGAGAGAGGCAGACCCGTAGCATGGGGAGAGGAGAGGCACACCCGTAGTATGGGAGAGAGGCAGACCCGTAGTATGGGAGAGAGGCACACCCGTAGTATGGGAGAGAGGCAGACCCGGAGTATGGGAGAGAGGCAGACCAGGAGTATGGGAGAGGCAGACCCGGAGATGAAGAGGGACAGACCGAGTATGGGGGAGGCAGACCGGAGTATAGGAGAGAGGCAGACCCAGAGTATGGGAGAGAAGGCAGACCCGAGTATGGGAGAGAGGCAGATCCGAGTATGGGAGAGAGGCAGACCCGGAGTATGGGAGAGAGCAGACCCGAGATGGAGAGAGGAACCCGGAGTATGGGAGAGAGGCAGACCCGGAGTATGGGGAGAGAGGTAGACCCGGAGTATGGGAGAGAGGCAGACCGGAGTATGGAGAGAGGCAGACCCGGAGTATGGGGAGAGGCAGACCCGGAGTATGGAGAGAGAGGCAGACCCGGAGTATGGGAGAGAGGCAGACCCGAGTATGGGAGAGAAGCAGATCTGGAGTATGGGAGAGAGGCAGACCGTAGATGGGAGAGAGCACACCCGAGTATGGGAGAAGCAGACCCGTAGTATGGGAGAGAGGCAGACCCGTAGTATGGGAGAGAGGCAACCCGTAGTATGGGAGAGATGGCAGACCCGGAGTATGGGAGAGAGGGAGACCCGGAGTATGGGAGAGAGGCAGACCCGGAGTATGGAGAGAGGCAGACCCGGAGTATGGAGAGAGGCAGACCCGGAGTATGGGAGAGAGGCAACCCGTAGTATGGGAGAGAGGCAGACCCGAGTATGGGAGAGAGGCAGACCCGGAGTATGGGAGAGAGGCAGACCGGAGAGGCAGACCCAGAGTATGGGAAGAGGACAGACCCGGAGTATGGGAGGAGGCAGACCCGGAGTATGGAGAGAGGACAGAACCTGGAGTATGGAAGAGAGGCAGACCTGGAGTATGGGAGAGAGGCAAACCCGGAGTATAGGAAGAGAGGCAGACCCGAGTATGGGAGAGAGGAGACCCGGAGTATGGGAGAGAGCAGACCCGTAGTATGGGAGAGAGGCAGACCCGGTAGTATGGGAGAGAGGCAGACCCGAGTATGGGAGAGAGGCAGACCCGTAGTATGGGAGAGAGGCAGACCCGTAGTATGGGAGAGAGGCAGACCCGGAGTATGGGAGAGAGGCAGACCCAGAGTATGGGAGAGAGGCAGACCCAGAGTATGGGAGAGAGGCAGACCCAGAGTATGGGAGAGAGGCAGACCCGGAGTATGGGAGAGGGACAGACCCGGAGTGATGGGAGAGGGACAGACCCGGAGGTATGGGAGAGGGACAGACCCGGAGTATGGGAGAGGCAGACCCAGAGTATGGGAGAGAGGCAGACCCGGAGTATGGGAGAGAGGCAGATCCGGAGTATGGGAGAGGGCAGACCCGTGAGAATGGGAGAGGACAGACCCGGAGTATGGGAGAGAGGCAGACCCGGAATATGGGAGAGAGGCAGACCCTGAGTATGGGAGAGAGGCAACCCGAGTATGGGAGAGAGGCAGACCCGGAGTATGGGAGAGAGGCAGACCCGGAGTATGGAGAGAGGCAGACCCGGAGTATGGGAGAGAGGCAGACCCGGAGTATGGGAGAGAGGCAGACCCTGAGTATGGGAGAGAGGAAGACCCGGAGTATGGTAGAGAGGAAGACCGGAGTATGGTAGAGAGGCAGACCCAGAGTATGGGACAGAGGCAGACCCAGAGTTTGAAAGAGAGGCAGACCCGGAGTTTGAAAGAGAGGCAGACCCGGAGTTTGAAAGAGAGGCAGACCCGGAGTATGGGAGAGAGGCAGACCCGGAGTATGGGAGAGGGACAGACCCGGAGGATGGAGAGGACAGACCCAGAGGATGGAGAGGGACAGACCCAGAGGATAGGAGAGGGACAGACCCGGAGTATGGGAGAGAGGCAGACCCGGAGAATGGGAGAGAGGCAGACCCTGAGTATGGGAGAGAGCAAGACCCGGAGTATGGGAGAGAGGAAAATCCGGAGTATGGGAGAGAGCAGACCCGGAGTATGGGAGAGAGGCAGACCCGGAGTGAAGCAGAGAGGCAGACCCGGAGTATGGAGAGAGAGCAGGACCCGGAGTGAAGCAGAGGCAGACCCGGATTATGGGAGAAAGGCAGACCAAGAGTATGGGAGAGAAGAAGATCTGGAGTATGGGAGAGAGGCAGACCCGGAGAGAAGCAGAGAGACAGACCCGTAGTATGGGAGAGAGGCAGACCCGTAGTATGGGAGAGAGGCACACCCGTAGTAAGGGAGAGAGGCAGACCCGGAGTATGGGAGAGAGGCAGAACCGGAGCATGGGAGAGAGGCAGACCCGGAGTATGGGAAAGAGGCAAACCCGGAGTATGGGAGAGAGGCAGACCCGGAGTATGGGAGAGAGGCAGACCCGGAGTATGAGAGAGAGGCAGACCCAGAGTATGGAGAGAGGCAGACCCGAAGTATGGGAGAAAGGCAGACCCGGAGTATGGGAAAGAGGCAGACCCGGAGTATGGGAGAGAGGCAGAACCGGAGTATGGGAGAGAGGCAGACCCGGAGTATGGAGAAGAGGCAGACCCGGAGTATGGGAGAGAGGCAGACCCGGAGTATGGGAGAGAGGCAGACCCGGAGTATGGTGAATTGGGGGCAGAGAGAGCTGGTGGATCTAACTTTGGTTACATCTGTATAAGGGACTTGTAAACACAATGTGTCTGTAATGACATATATTACCTCTTCTGCAGCATTTACAGGCAGGAAGAGTCTAATAATAGAGTAAGACAGAGGTGGGAAATCCAGAGCTGTGGCTCCATCCATGACTGTGATCACAGATGATGGAGCCGCAGACACAGGCAGCTATAAAGTATCCTCTGTCTGCCTGGAGATGACCGGCCTGTAACATCTAACACTAGATATTGTGATATCTGACTGCTGATCAGGAGAAGATCAGAAAACAAGACAAAGTGTGATGGAGAAGACGATGGCTCCTTACCTGGTAATTCCATGAGTCGTCTTCATTCAGCGCAGACTCGACTCTCTGGTCCATTACTTCACAAACATCTGAGTTTCCATCTTGACATGTTATTTCAGCCTATGAAGAAGAAAAAAAAAAGAATGAAATCCTGATTTGAGAGGACACAATGGAGGTGGCCATGTATGTGACACTAGATGTGGGCTAGATGTTATCACATCGGAAGGGCAGTGTCATGACGATGGAGGTGGGTTCTGCGGATCTGGGGGCGGTGGCTGTCTCTCCCACCCGTCTCTCTTCCCCCTGAACTCTCTCCTAATGTATGTAAATAAATGTATTTTTATTTAAAAACCTGTCTCTATTTTTTTTATTAATATTAATAAATTCCTGGTAAAAATTATGCACGGCTTCAGTGTATTCTATTGCCAAAGGCAGACCCGGAGTGAAGCTGAGAGACAGACCCGGAGTATGGGAGAGAGGCAGACCCGGAGTGAAGCAGAGAGGCAGACCTGGAGTATGGGAGAGAAGAAGACCCGTAGTATGGTAGAGAGGCAGACCCAGAGTATGTGAGAGAGGCAGACCCGGAGTATAAGAAAGAGGCAGACCCAAGTATGGGACAGAGGCAGACTTGGAGTATGGTAGAGATGCAGACCCGGAGTATGGTAGAGAGGCCGTCACGGAGCATGGGAAAGAGGCAGACCCGGAGTATGGGAGAGAGGCAGACCCGGAGTATGGGAGAGAGGCAGACCCGGAGTATGGTGAATTGGGGGCAGAGAGAGCTGGTGGATCTAACTTTGGTTACATCTGTATAAGGGGCTTGTAAACACAATGTGTCTGTAATGACATCTATTACCTCTTCTGCAGCATTTACAGGCAGGAAGAGTCTAATAATAGAGTAAGACAGAGTTGGGAAATCCAGAGCTGTGGCTCCATCCATGACTGTGATCACAGATGATGGAGCCGCAGACACAGGCAGCTATAAAGTATCCTCTGTCTGCCTGGAGATGACCGGCCTGTAACATCTAACACTAGATATTGTGATATCTGACTGCTGATCAGGAGAAGATCAGAAAACAAGACAAAGTGTGATGGAGAAGACGATGGCTCCTTACCTGGTAATTCCATGAGTCGTCTTCATCCAGCGCAGACTCGACTCTCTGCTCCATTTCTTCAAAAACATCTGCGCCTCCATCTTGAGATGTTTTTTCAGCCTATGAAGAAGAAAAAAAAAAGAATGAAATCCTTGATTTGAGAGGACATAACGGAGGTGGCCATGTATGTGACACTAGATGTGGGCCAGATGTTATCACATCGGAAGGGCAGTGTCATGACGATGGAGGTGGGTTCTGCGGATCTGGGGGCGGTGGCTGTCTCTCCCACCCGTCTCTCTTCCCCCTGAGCTCTCTCCTAATGTATGTAAATAAATGTATTTTTATTTAAAAACCTGTCTCTATTTTTTTTAATTAATATTAATAAATTCCTGGTAAAAATTATGCACGGCTTCAGTGTATTCTATTGCCAAAGGCAGACCCGGAGTGAAGCTGAGAGGCAGACCCGGAGTGAAGGAGAGAGGCAGACCGGAGTGAGAGAGAGAAGACCGTAGTATGGTAGAGAGAGAAGACCCGTGTATGGAGAGAGGCAGACCCAGAGTATGGGAGAGAGGCAGACCCAGAGTATGGGAAAGAGGCAGACCCAGAGTATGGGAGAGAGGCAGACCTGAGTATGGAGAGATGGCAGACCCAGAGTATGGGAGAGAGGCTGACCAGATCATGGGAGAGAGGCAGACCCGAGTATGGGAGAAGAGGCAGACCCGGAGTATGGAGAAGGCAGACCCGGAGTATGGGAGAGAGGCAGACCCAGAGTATGGGAGAGAGGCAGACCAGAGTATGGGAGAGAGGCAGACCCAGAGTATGGGAGTAGGCAGACCCTGAGTATGGGAAGAGGCAGACCGAGTATGGGGAAAGGCAACGAAAGGAGTTGGTAAAGCAAGGTGAAGAAGACCCTGGATGTAGGTAGAAAGAAGACCGGGAGTTGGGACAGAGGAAGACCTGGAGTAGGGAGAGAGGAAAACCCGGAGTATGGGAGAGAGGAAGACCCGGAGTATGGGAGAGAGGCAGACCCAGAGTATGGGAGATAGGCAGACCCTGAGTATGGGAGAAAGGCAGACCCTGAGTATGGGAGAAAGGCAGACCAAGAGTATGGTAGGGAAGAAGACCCGGAGTATGGTAGAAAGGAAGACCCGGAGTATGGGACAGAGGAAGACCTGGAGTATGGGAGAGAGGAAGACCTGGAGTATGGTGAATTGGGGGCAGAGAGAGCTGGTGGATCTAACTTTGGTTAAATCTGTATAAGGAGCTTGTAAACACAATGTGTCTGTAATGACATCTGTTACCTCTTCTGCAGCATTTACAGGCAGGAAGAGTCTAATAATAGAGTAAGACAGAGGTGGGAAATCCAGAGCTGTGGCTCCATCCATGACTGTGATCACAGATGATGGAGCCGCAGACACAGGCAGCTATAAAGCATCCTCTGTCTGCCTGGAGATGACCGGCCTGTAACATCTAACACTAGATATTGTGATATCTGACTGCTGATCAGGAGAAGATCAGAAAACAAGACAAAGTGTGATGGAGAAGACGATGGCTCCTTACCTGGTAATTCCATGAGTCGTCTTCATTCAGCGCAGACTCGACTCTCTGGTCCATTACTTCACAAACATGTGAGTTTCTCATCTTGACATGTTATTTCAGCCTATGAAGAAGAAAAAAAAAAGAATGAAATCCTGATTTGAGAGGACACAATGAGGTGGCCATGTATGTGACACTAGATGTGGGCCAGATGTTATCACATCGGAAGGGCAGTGTCATGACGATGGAGGTGGGCTCTGCGGATCTGGGGGTGGTGGCTGTCTCTCCCACCCGTCTCTCTTCCCCCTGATTCTCTCATAATGTATGTAAATAAATGTATTTTTATTTAAAAACTGTCTCTATTTTTTTTATTAATATTATAAATTCCTGGTAAAAATATGCACGGCTTCAGTGTATTCTATTGCCAAAGCATGACCAGCGAGTGAAGCTGAGAGACCGAGACCCGGAGTATGGGGAGAAGACAGACCCAGAGTGAAGCAGAGAGGCAGACCTGGAGTATGAGAGAAGAGACCCGTAGTATGGTAGAGAGGCAGACCCGAGTATGGGAGAGAGGCAGACCCGTAGTATAAGAAGAGGCAGACCCAAAGTATGGGACAGAGGCAGACTTGGAGTATAGGTAGAGATGCAGACCCGGAGTATGGAGAGAGGCAGTCACGGAGCATGGGAGAGAGGCAGACCCGGATATGGGAGAAGGCAGACCCAGAGTATGGTAGAGAGGCAGACCGGAGTATGGGAGAGAGGCAGACCCGGACTATGGGAGAGAGGCAGACCGGAGTATGGGAGAGAGGCAGACCCGGAGTTGGAGAGAGGCAGACCCGGAGTATGGTGAATTGGGGGCAGAGAGAGCTGGTGGATCTAACTTTGGTTAAATCTGTATAAGGAGCTTGTAAACACAATGTGTCTGTAATGACATCTGTTACCTCTTCTGCAGCATTTACAGGCAGGAAAAGTCTAATAATAGAGTAAGACAGAGGTGGGAAATCCAGAGCTGTGGCTCCATCCATGACTGTGATCACAGATGATGGAGCCGCAGACACAGGCAGCTATAAAGCATCCTCTGTCTGCCTGGAGATGACCGGCCTGTAACATCTAACACTAGATATTGTGATATCTGACTGCTGATCAGGAGAAGATCAGAAAACAAGACAAAGTGTGATGGAGAAGACGATGGCTCCTTACCTGGTAATTCCATGAGTTGTCTTCATCCAGCGCAGACTCAACTCTCTGGTCAACTTCTTCCCAAACATCTGAGTTTCCATCTTGACATGTTATTTCAGCCTATGAAGAAGAAAAAAAAAAAAGAATGAAATCCTGATTTGAGAGGACACAACAGAGGTGGCCATGTATGTGACACTAGATGTGGGCCAGATGTTATCACATCGGAAGGGCAGTGGCATGATGATGGATGGTGGGCTCTGCGGCTCTGGGGGCGGTGGCTGTCTCTCCCACCCATCTCTCTTCCCCCTGAATTCTCTCATAATGTATGTAAATAAATGTATTTTTATTTAAAAATCTGTCTCTGTTTTTTTTATTAATATTGATAAACGCCTGGTAAAAATAATGTACGGCTTCAGTGTATTCTATTGCCAAGCACATGTAAACCAAGCAGCTACTGGCTGCTAAGCTCAGTTGCCTGGTGTTACCTTCACTGGCAATGAAAAATACAGGGGAGACCTATTTTGAACAGAGGAAGACCCAAAGTATTGGAGAGAGACAGACCCGGAGTGAAGCAGAGAGGCAGACTCGGAGTGAAGGAGAGAGGCAGACCCGGAGGGTGGGAGAGAGACAGACCCGGATTATGGGAGAAAGGCAGACCAAGAGTATGGGAGAGAGGCAGACCCGGAGTGAAGCAGAGAGACAGACCCGGAGAATGGGAGAGAGGCAGACTCGGAGTGAAGCAGAGAGGCAGACCCGGATTATGGGAGAAAGGCAGACCAAGAGTATGGGAGAGAGGAAGATCTGGAGTATGGGAGAGAGGCAGACCCGGAGTATGGGAGAGAGCAGACCCGGAGTATGGGAGAGAGGCAGACCCGGAGTGAAGCAGAGAGGCAGACCCGGAGTATGGGAGAGAGGCAGACCCGGAGTGAAGCAGAGGCAGACCCGGATTATGGGAGAAAGGCAGACCAAGAGTATGGGAGAGAAGAAGATCTGGAGTATGGGAGAGAGGTAGACCCGGAGTGAAGCAGAGAGACAGACCCGGAGTATGGGAGAGAGGCAGACCCGTAGTATGGGAGAGAGGCACACCCGTAGTATGGGAGAGAGGCAGACCCGTAGTATGGGAGAGAGGCACACCCGTAGTATGGGAGAGAGGCAGACCCGGAGTATGGGAGAGAGGCAGAACCGGAGTATGGGAGAGAGGCAGACCCGGAGTATGGGAGAGAGGCAGACCCAGAGTATGGGTGGATAGACAGACCCAGAGTATGGGAGAGAGGCAGACACGGAGTATGGGAGAGAGGCAGACCCGGAGTATGGGAGAGAGGCAGACCCGGAGTATGGGAGAGAGGCAGAACCGGAGTATGGGAGAGAGGCAGACCCGGAGTATGGGAGAGAGGCAGACCCAGAGTATGGGTGGATAGACAGACCCAGAGTATGGTAGAGAGGTGGACTCGGGGTATGGTAGAGAGGAAGACCCGGAGTATGGTAGAGAGGCAGACCCAGAGTATGGGACAGAGGCAGACCTGGAATTTGAAAGAGAGGCAGACCCGGAGTATGGGAGAGATGCAGACCCGGAGTATGGGAGAGAGACAGACCGGGAGTATAGGAAAGAGGCAGACCTGGAGTATGGTAGAGAGGAAGACCCGGAGTATGGTAGAGAGGCAGACCCAGAGTATGGTAGAGAGGCAGACCCAGAGTATGGGACAGAGGCAGACCTGGAGTTTGAAAGAGAGGCAGACCCGGAGTATGGGAGAGATGCAGACCTGGAGTATGGGAGAGAGACAGACCGGGAGTATAGGAAAGAGGCAGACCCGGAGTATGGGAGAGAGGCAGACCCAGAGTATGGGACAGAGGCAGACCCGGAGTTTGAAAGAGAGGCAGACTCGGAGTTTGAAAAAGAGGCAGACCCGGAGTATGGGAGAGAGGCAGACCCGGAGTATGGGAGAGAGGCAGACCCGGAGTATAGGAAAGAGGCAGACCTGAAGTATGGGAGGGAGGCAGACCCGGAGTATGGGAGAGAAGCAATCCTGGAGTATAGGAAAGAGGCAGACCAGAAGTATGGGAGAGAGGCAAACCCGGAGTATAGGAAAGAGGCAGACCCGGTGTATGGGCGAGAGGAAGACCCGGAGTATGGGAGAGAGGCAGACCCGTAGTATGGGAGAGAGGCAGACCCGTAGTATGGGAGAGAGGCAGACCCGTAGTATGGGAGAGAGGCAGACCCGGAGTAGGGGAGAGAGGCAGACCCGGAGTATGGGAGAGAGGCAGACCCGGAGTATGGGAGAGAGGCAGACCCAGAGTATGGGAGAGAGGCAGACCCAGAGTATGGTGAATCGGGGGCAGAGAGAGCTGGTGGATCTAACTTTGGTTACATCTGTATGAGGGACTTGTAAACACAATGTGTCTGTAATGACATCTGTTACCACTTCTGCAGCCAGTGGCGTAACTTCAAGCCCGGGGCCCCGATGCGAAAGCTCCAACGGGGCCCCCAATTATTGCAAATCTTTAATAGTATTAGTCTTTTTCTATGGGCCAAAGGGACTTTTGGGGCCCCCTAGGCTGCAGGGCCCGGGTGCGATCGCAACCCCTGCACCTGTTGTAGTTACGCCCCTGACTGCAGCATTTACAGGCAGGCAAAGTCTAATAATAGAGTAAGACAGAGGTGGAAATCCAGAGCTGTGGCTCCATCTATGACTGTGATCACAGATGATGGAGCCGCAGACACAGGCAGCTATAAAGTATCCTCTGTCTGCCTGGAGATGACCGGCCAGTAACATCTAACACTAGATATTGTGATATCTGACTGCTGATCAGGAGAAGATCAGAAAACAAGACAAAGTGTGATGGAGAAGATGATGGCTCCTTACCTGGTAATTCCATGAGTTGTCTTCATCCAGCGCAGACTCGACTCTCTGCTCCATTTCTTCAAAAACATCTGAGTCTCCATCTTGAGATGTTTTTTCAGCCTATGAAGAAGAAAAAAAAAAGAATGAAATCCTTGATTTGAGAGGACACAATGGAGGTGGCCATGTATGTGACACTAGATGTGGGCCAGATGTTATCACATCAGGAAGGGCAGTGGCATGACGATGGAGGTGGGCTCTGCGGCTCTGGGGCGGTGGCTGTCTCTCCCACCCGTCTCTCTTCCCCTGAGCTCTCTCCTAATGTATGTAAATAAATGTATTTTTATTTAAAAACCTGTCTCTATTTTTTTTATTAATATTAATAAATTCCTGGTAAAAATTATGCACGGCCTCAGTGTATTCTATTGCCAAAGGCAGACCCGGAGTGAAGCTGAGAGACAGACCCGGAGTATGGGAGAGAGGCAGACCCGAGTAAGCAGAGAGCAGACCTGGAGTATGGGAGAAGAGACCCGAGTATGGTAGAGAGGTAAGACCCGGAGTATGGGAGAGAGAAACCCGAGTATGGAGAGAGGCAGACCCAGAGTATGGGAGAGAGGCAGACCCGAGTATGGGAGAGAGGCAGACTCCAGAGTATGGGAGAGAGCAGACCCGAGTATGGGAGAAGGCAGACCAGAGTTGGAGAGGAGACCGGAGTATGGAGAGGAGACCCGGTATGGAGAGAGGAGACCCGAGTATGAAGAGGCAGACCCAGAGTATGGGAGAGAGCAGACCCAGAGTATGGGACAGGCAGACCCGAGTTGGAGAGGCAGACCAGTAAAGAGAGGAAGACCCGGAGTATGGAGAGAGAAGACCGGAGTATGGGAGAAGAGAGGAAGACCCGGAGTATGGGAGAAAGGAAGCCCGAGTATGGAGAGGCAGACCCAGAGTATGGGAGAGGCAGACCGAGTATGGGAGAGAGGCAGACCCGTAGTATGGGAGAGAGGCAGACCCGGAGTATGGGAGAGAAGCAGACCCGGAGTATGGGAGAGAGGCAGACCCGGAGTATGGTGAATTGGGGCGAGAGAGCTGGTGGATCTAACTTTGGTTACATCTGTGTAAGGGACTTGTAAACACAATGTGTCTGTAATGACATCTGTTACCTCTTCTGCAGCATTTACAGGCAGAAGAGTCTAATAATAGAGTAAGAAGAGGTGGGAAATCCAGAGCTGTGGCTCCATCCATGACTGTGATCACAGATGATGGAGCCGCAGACACAGGCAGCTATAAAGCATCCTCTGTCTGCCTGGAGATGACCGGCCTGTAACATCTAACACCAGATATTGTGATATCTGACTGCTGATCAGGAGAAGATCAGAAAACAAGACAAAGTGTGATGGAGAAGACGATGGCTCCTTACCTGGTAATTCCATGAGTTGTCTTCATCCAGCGCAGTCTCGACTCTCTGGTCCACTTCTTCACAAACATCTGAGTCTCCATCTTGAGATGTTTTTTTAGCCTATAAAGAGAAAAAAAAAAAAGAATGAAATCCTGATTTGAGAGGACACAATGGAGGTGGCCATGTATGTGACACTAGATGTGGGCCAGATGTTATCACATTGGAAGGGCAGTGACATGACGATGGAGGTGGGCTCTGCGGCTCTGGGGCGGTGGCTGTCTCTCCCACCCGTCTCACTTCCCCCTGAACTCTCTCCTAATGTATGTAAATAAATGTATTTTTATTTAAAAACCTGTCTCTGTTTTTTTTTTATTAATCAACTATTTAAACTCCTGGTAAAAAATGATGGACGGCTCTCAGTGTATTTATTGCAAGCACATGAAACCAAGCAGCTACTGGCTTGCTAAGTGCTGCCTGGTGTTACTTCATGGCAATCGGAGAAAATGACAGGGAGACCGACTATGAACAGAGACAGACCTGGAGTGAGAGAGAGGCAGACCCGGAGTGAAGCAGAGAGGCACGGGTATGGGAGCAGACCGGAGTATGGGACAGAGGCAAGACCGGAGTATGGGAGAGAGGCAGACCCGGAGTGAAGCAGAGAGGCAGACCCGGAGTATGGGAGAGAACAGACCCGAAGTGAAGCAGAGAGGCAGACCCAGAGTTGGGACAGAGGCAGACCTGAGTATGGGAGAGAGGCAGACCCGGAGATGGGGAGAAACACCCGAGTGAGCAGAAGGCAGACCTAGAGTATGGGAGAGAGACCCGGAGTATGGGAGAGAGGCAGACCTGGAGTATGGAAAAAGGCAGACCGGAGTATGGGAAGAGGCAGACCGGAGTATGGGAGAGAAGAAGACCCGGAGTATGGAGAGAGGCAGACCCGAGTATGGAACAACCGAGTATGAGAGAGGGCAGACCCGGAGTATGGGACAGAGGCAGACCCGGAGTATGGGAGAGAGGAAGACCCGGAGTATGGGAGAGAGGAAGACCCGGAGTATGGGAGAGAGGCAGACCCGGTGTATGAGACAGAGGCAGACTCGGAGTATGGGAGAGAGGCAGACCCAGAGTATGGGAGAGAGGCAGACCTGGAGTATGGGAGAGAGGCAGACCCGAGTATGGGAGAGAGAAATACCCGGAGTATGGAGGAGAGGCAGACCCGGAGTATGGGAGAGAGGCAGACCCGGAGTATGGAGAGAGAAGACCCGGAGTATGGGAGAGAGAAGACCCGGAGTATGGGAGAGAGGCAGACCGGAGTATGGGAGAGAGGCAGACCCGGAGTATGGGAGAGAGGCAGACCCGGAGTATGGGAGAGAGGCAGACCCGGAGTATGGGAGAGAGGCAGACCCGAGTATGGGAGAGAGGCAGACCCAGAGTATGGGAGAGAGGCAGACCCGGAGTATGGGAGAGAGGCAGACCCAGAGTATGGAGGAGGCAGACCCGGGTACGGAGAAGCAGACCCAGAGTATGAGAGAGGCATACCGAGTAGGAAGAGGCAGACCGGAGTATGGTAGAGAGGCAGACCCAGAGTATGGGTAGCAGACCGAGTAGAGAAGCAGACCCGGAGTATGGGAGAGAGGCAGACCCAGAGTATGGGAGAGAGGCAGACCCGGAGTTGGGACAGAGGCAGACACGGGAGTATGGTGAATTGGGGGCAGAGAGAGCTGGTGGATCTAACCATCTAACTTTGGTTACATCTGTATAAGGGACTTGTAAACACAATGTGTCTGTAATGACATCTGTTACCTCTTCTGCAGCATTTACAGGCAGGAAGAGTCTAATAATAGAGTAAGACAGAGGTGGAAATCCAGAGCTGTGGCTCCATCCATGACTGTGATCACAGATGATGGAGCCGCAGACACAGGCAGCTATAAAGCATCCTCTGTCTGCCTGGAGATGACCGCCGGTAACATCTAACACCAGATATTCTGATATCTAGTCTTATATACAAAATTTTGGGACCAAATGGTATACAGTACTTAGCTATTATGCAGGGAAATGCCCTATAACTAACATACCCAAGAGAAAAAATGGGAAATATTGAGCTAATTCTCAAGAAATATATACCAATTACAGGACACACTCTCAGGGCCCCTTTACACGCGAGCTACATTTCTAGGGTGGCTACAGGTAACTTACTGGTTGCAGTGAAATCATGGAGACAAGGTTCTATCTTGTTGCTGTGTACAAATGGAATAATCTCTCCATGATTTCACTGCAACCAGTAAGTTACCTGTAGCCACCCAAGAAATGTAGCCGCGTGTAAAGGTACCATAAGGTATAAAAACTAGAAAAACATTATTTAAATCACCAAATACAAAATAATTAGTTCTGTCCATACAAAAGGTTACTTTTACAAGAGAATAGAAAGGTGCGCCATAGTCCAGGGGCATGGGGTATAAATACCCATCCTCATTAGTTGTGGAGAATGGTAACCGGTGTGTTGCTGCACAGTCACCGCTGGTTCCGCCGCTCTCCGGCGCTTACGGCTCTTCCCAGCCGGATGTGCGTCAATTGATGTCACTTCCGCTGGTATGAACGCCATTAAGCTGGAAATGGCGAACGGTGCATGCGCGGTCCCTGGCGGTCATTTTATATTCTGGCAGAATGTAGAAGTATGCCCATAAATGTAGAGAATACAGTATATGCACCGCTGAATTGTTTAAACTAAAGTACCAAATAATTGGAGAATATAGAGTAAAGGGAGGAAAAGAAGAAAAAGAGGAAAAAAGGAAAAAAAAGAAAGAGAAGAGAAACAATAAAACAGTACTTTTACAACGGTGTCTCTTTTATCATACAGCACTGAGTGCCGTGCAAGTAATGACATGAGTAACACCATAGTGATGACATATTTCCATATTGTCAATAGGGAAATCCATACGGTTAGTAATGAATATATCTTACATATGGAAATATGTAATCACTTATGACGTTGAGGAGGATGCTGAGGAGAGCCGGAAGCGCTGGGAAGGCGGGGGGGAAGGGAAGTTGACGCAGCAGTGACTGTGCAACAACACACTGGTTGCCATTCTCCATAACTAATGAGGATGGGTATTTATACACCGTGCCCCTGCTGGACTATGGCCCCCTTGAGGAAGCATGAGCGAAACGCGTAGGTGCTCCCTTATCCCCTGAAGGGACACCAGTACCGGTCTATATAAAAGACCATGGGTAAGCCTCTTGAACTGCATTGTTAGTTATAAGATCCTAGGATGTTGGGAGGATATGGGTGCTTTAGTAGGCAATGTTAGCCCGTCTAGTCACCTGATTGACCACTAGGGTTGTAATTTGGACACCTACCCTTTCACACTCATTAGTGTGGGGGAGGTTCCTTGGTCAGATTGACCTGAGCTCTCCCATAATATTGTGACCTGGATTTGACATAACTACTAGTGATCTCTAACAAATAGAAAAAAGAAAAAAAATAGAAAAAATTCTCTGCAGCACACAGCTACTAGCAGTGATGTACATGTGCTAACAAGCTATATATAATATGTAAAACTTTTTCTCAAATATATATAGCTTGTTAGCACATGTACATCACTGGTAGTAGCTTGGCTGCAGAGAATGTTTTCTATTTGTTTAGTTCAGTGTCTCTGCTTGGCACCAGTTCACATTTTGTCTGTGAGCGCTGTGCAGTTTTTTCATGTTTTGTCACTATGATATCTACATATAATCTTTACTGTAATTGTGGTCAGGTTTTTCTGGCCCCTCTTGTCTATGGGGAAAACATCTCCAAAATATTATCTGTCACTGACCATCTTTTGTATTTTTATTCTCTTGTACAAGTCACCTTTTGTATGGACAGAACTCGTATATACTCGTGTATAAGCCGACCCGTGTATAAGCCGACCCCCTACTTTTGCCCCAAAAATCTGGAAAAACCTATTGACTCGTGTATAAGACCGAGGGTGGACCCCAGCACAGATATACAGCCCCAGCAGTGTGGTATACAGGCCCCCCCCAGTGGTATACAGGCCTCCCCAGTCGTAGTATATCAGCTAGCCCCAGTGTAGTATACAGCAGCCCCAGTGGTAGTATACAGCAGCCCCAGTGGTAGTATACAGCAGCCCAGTGGTAGTATAAGCAGCCCAGTGGTAGTATACAGCAGCCCCAGTGGTAGTATACAGCAGCCCCAGGGTAGTATACAGCAGCCCAGTGGTGTATATAGCAGCCCAGTGGTAGTATATAGAGCCCAGTGGTAGTAAATGAAGCCCCAGTGGTAGTATACAGCAGCCCCAGTGGTAGTATACAGCAGCCCCAGTGGTAGTATACATGCAGCCCCAGTGTAGTATAAGCAGCCCAGTGGTAGTATATAGCAGCCAGTGGTGTATATAGCAGCCCATGGTAGTATATCAGCAGCCCCAGTGGTAGTATACAGCAGCCCCAGTGGTAGTATATAGCAGCCCCAGTGGTAGTATATAGCAGCCCCAGCACCCCATGGTAGTATACAGCAGCCCTAGTGGTATACAGCAGGCCCCAGGGGTACATATAGCAGCCCCAATGGTAGTATATAGCAGCCCCAGTGGTAGTATACAGCAGCCCAGTGGTAGTATATAGCAGCCCCAGTGTATATACAGCAGCCCCAGTGGTAGTATATAGCAGCCCCAGCAGCCCAGTGGTAGTATACAGCAGCCTAGTGGTATCAGCAGGCCCCCAGGGGCTAGCATGGATAAGCAGCCGGGGGGTTACGCAGCAGGGGGTCACACCACACGGGCCCCCATCTATGGGGGTACCTTAGCAGCCCCTGGGGTACAGCCCCAGCCCAGAGCCCCAGGGGAACCGAGCAGCCTCCCTGGGGCCCAGTACCCATGCCATGCGCCCCAAATGCTGGCACTCGCCCCCCTTGCAAGTGGTCCCACCCCCCGCTTCTATTTACCATCCCGGTCTTCTGATTCAGCGCTGCTCCTCGGGCTCCGTTCCTGGGCTCCCGTCCTGCTACATCCGGGATCCCCGACCGTTGCGATGACTTCATATGCCTGCGACGCGGAGATCCCGATGTAGCAGGACGACGGAGCAGCGAGTGAGCACCGAGGAGCGGCGCTGATCAGAAGTCCGAATGGTAATATAACCATCGGGGGGGGCCTTACAAGGGGGGGCGAGTGCCAGCATTTGGGGGCCATTTGCACTGCTTCCCCCTGCCGCTGATTGACAGGGGGAAGCAGTGCATATTTAATGAGTCGTGTCCCACGTGACGGGCCGCTCATACATGCAGCCTCCACCGCCTCCTGCAGCCTTCCACAGCCCCGGGACAACAGCCCCACCTTATTACCGTATATGACCCGTGTATAAGCCAGGGGGAGACTTTTCAGCCCAAATTTTGTGCTGAAAAACTCGGCTTATACACGAGTATATACGGTAATTATTTTGTATTTGGTGATTTAAATAAAGTTTTTCTAGTTTTTAGACCTTAAAGTAGTAAGTGTGACAGTACAATTTTCCTGAAAGGTGATGATGGCGTGTAACTTCATCAGTAAGTCAGTTCCCAGTAAGTTCACTGGACAGGTGTTGGACATCACCAATCGGGATAACATGCTCTGTGTGGGTTGCAGGCTGACACGCAATGGGCGGGTCATAGGGGTATACTTGATGACTCCATCAACACCCACACATGGGATGGTTTCTTCTGTGAGTCAGGTAAGTCAGCAAATCTTATCACGCTTCTGGCTGCACCGGTATCCACTAAGAAGGGATGGATATTCCTTCTACCTCCATACATACAGTAGGAGTCGGGCCACCAGCTTGTCTGTTGGCTTTGCAGAGCATATTGTAAGTTGGTGGATCCGGCTTGCCTATGTCCTATAGCTGGGTGGAGGGGGCGGGTGGCGGAGGAGGGAAATCCTGCGGCAGCTGTTCTTGCAACGGTGCTCTGGACTCAGCTGTCTGACTGCGATGTTGAGAAGATCTGCAGTTCCTCCTTATGTGGCCTATCTTCCCACAATTGTAACAGGTGACTCCACTTCTTGGTCCTCCCCTGTTTCCTGGGTTCTGCGACAACATAACATTACAGTTCCGGGGAGGTTTTGAAGGCCTGTTCATTTTATGCCCCTTGCCACCTGAAATATAATATCTGGGTCCAATCGTCTGTATTCAGGTCTAGTTGTCTGGACCTGCTTCTGTATGGGCTCAAGAAGACCTTGGACGAAGGCTTGTATCCATATCTGCCTACAAGAAACCCTTCTGCCTGTTTGTGATGGAGAAGAAAGGACATGCCACTGGAGTCCTCCCATGGGGGAAGACAGCGCCCACTGGGATACTACTCTGCCAGATTGGACCCAGTTGCCTGTGGAGCACCTACGTGCATGACAGCTGTCTTTGCAACCCACCTACTGCTGCATAAGACTGCTGATGTTATTCTGGGCCACTGCCTGAAGGTGAAGGCTCCACATGATATCACTGCCATTCTGGCCCAGACCCAACCTAAACATCTCTCTGCTGCACGTCTACAATGTTCCCTTCTACTCCCAGACAATGTGACAATCTCCAGGTGTGATGTCCTGAACCCTACTACTCTCCTCCCTCTTCCAAGGGGGATTGTGACATCTCTGACACGTCGGTGGAAGAGGAAGCCGACTTTGATATGGCTCAGCACGACTGTCTTGCGCTTATGAGACAAGAAACCTCCGGATTTGAGACAGTCACAGATACGCCGCTGGAAGACCCAGATTTGACTCTCTTCGTGGATGGATCAAGATATGCGGACCAAGAAGGACGGTTTCACACGGGTAAGGCGGTGGTCACAGAAGATACTGTGTTGATGGCCAGACCACCACCCGCGTCCATGTCTGCACAGGAAGCAGAATTGGCTGCATTGACCGAAGGTTGCAAGATGGCAGCCCAGAAGAAAGCGAACATTTATACCGATTCCCGCTATGGATTTAGCATCTGCCATGACTACGGGCCTATCTGGAGGGCGAGAGACTTCATTACAGCCAATGGAACTCTAATACGCCACCATAGAGGAATTGCTGGAGTCTTTGCTGATGCCAGAAAGAGTCGCGGTACTTAAGGTAAAACACACACTGGAGGGACCTCAAGAGAAGCCGTGGGGAATGACTTGGCTGACAGGGCAGCAAAGGAAGCAGCAGTGAAGCCACTCATCACAGAACCCTCCAACTTGTATCTCTTGACAGACTGAGGACAAGCAGAAGATTCAGACAAGAAGACGGATGAACAATACTGGGAAAACATGGTCCTGACCCTGCAGAAGCAAGCATCTAATAAAGAGAAGGGAAAATGGATCCAAGATGGAGCTGTGCAAGATGAGAAGCATCTGATATTACTGAAAGGAAAACCATGCCTCCCACGAGCCCTCTACCCAATGATTGCCAGATGGGCCCATGGCCCCACCCGTCAATCAAAAATGAAGATGCACAATCTTGTGAGACAGTTCTACCACGCACCTGGCTTTTCAACGATGGCAGCAAATTACACCAGAGGATGCCTAGTCTGTGCCCGGTGTAACCCAGGAAAAACAGAGAAAACTCCACAGAAGTGTACACCTAGACCTTTTACTCCCTTCCAACGCATACAGATTGACCACATTCAGATATCGTTTGTGCGTTGCTGCATGTAATCAAGCGATTTTACAATGTAAAATCGCTTGATTGTTTGATCTCAGATTGGTGAGCCGGAGCTCAAATTAAGCGATAATCGCTTGATCAATCTGCATCATCGTGGAGTGTGACACCACGATGAACGATCTCCCAGCGGCAGAGCCTATGCTGGGAGATGGTAACTATGGTAAACGTCGGGTTACTAAGCGCCGCGCGGCGCCTAGTAACCCGATGTGTACCATAGTTACCAGCGATCTCGCTGCTCCACATCGCTGGTGAGTCTGCCTGTGTGACAGCTCACCAACGATGTGAACGATATTGTTAGCGATCGCGCGTGCATGTGATCGCTAACAATTTCGCTCACAAGATTGTAGCGTGTGACGGCCGCCTCAGGAGGATTTGAATATGCACTAGTAGTCGTGGACATATTCTCTGGATGGCCAGAAGGTTTCCCTGTGAAGAACCAATCTGCTAAAACCACTGCAAAGAAACTCCTCTCAGAGATAGTGTGCAGATATGGGGTCCCAGAAACCATAGAGAGTGACCAAGGGCCAGCATTAACAGCCAATCTGACCAAAGAGATATGGCAGGCTCTGGGGACAGAGTTAGCCCTCCATACTCCGTATCATCCCGAAACTTCTGGAAGGGTCGAGAGATTAAACGGGGTATTAAAGGCAAAAATGCTGAAAGCAGCGTAGGAAATGGGGAAGCCGTGGTATGAAAGTCTTCCCCTCGCATTGTTCAGTGTCAGACACCCCAGCTAGTGCAACTAAGCTAAGTCCCTATGAATTTCTGTTTGGAAGTGCCCCCAGACTAGGGTTGTATTTCCCCCAACAGTTGACCCTACAGTATGACAGTTTGACTAAGTTTGTTATTGAATTAACAAAGCATTTGGCTAAAATACATTCTCAAGTCTTTTCCTCTCTCCCAGATCCTCAAAACCTGGAAGGAACCCATCAGATCCAGCCAGGAGATTGGGTTCTCATTAAAAGGTTCAGCAGACGTGCCATCGAGCCCAGATACGACGGCCCCTTCCAAATCCTGCTGGTCACCTCCACGGCTGTGAAGGTTGAAGGAAGGCCTACATGGATCCACGCATCCCACTATAAGAAGGCACCAGATCCAGAAGCCGAACATGGTTGTTTTGCTCCTTAATCCTGATATATATACTCAGTATAAAGCAGGGGGGGCAGGTTACGAGACGGTGGGAGGTAGTATATTGGACCAACTCTGGGTGCAAAACATAGCAGACCGGCTAGCACCCCAAATCAAAGCTGCAAGGTATATACCAGAAATGACATATGAGGATAAACTAGTCCTCGAGACAGGATTCACTGATTCCAATATTCGGTTAGAATGGCTAAGATATACTGCTATGAGTCAGAATCGATCATCCTGCATAGTTTGCTCCACTGGCCGGCCCCACTTGGGTACTGTACCTTTCCCAATAGACCCAAGGGGGAATTTAGAGGATTTTCACTGTATCCTAACCAGGGCCGGCTCCAGGTTTCTGTGAGCCCCGGGCGAAAAAGTCTCAGTGGGCCCACTTTAGTACATATCGCGGACTATAATATATATATTGCCGCACACTTACCGCAAGCCCCATAGACAATGCATGGGGCTTGCCGCAAATGCGCAGCAAGTGCAGCCGCTAGGCGGAAAATGCGGCAGATGCAAGTTTTTTTACCGCCTATGTGAAAGCAGCCTTACAGGAACAGTGACTGCCGAAACCAGCAAGAGCTGTGTCTGACAGTGAGTATTTTACACGTTGTTAGGAGCGGGATAAAATGCGTTTGCGTTCCCTTGCGCTTTTTAAAAATGCCCTTCAAATGCAAAATGTTGCATTTTTGTGCGTCTGAGGACGCTTGGTATATACACAAGCATCCTGAAGCGCTCAAATAATGCAAGCAGCTCAATGGAGCCACACTGCCATATGGGTGGCACCGCAGCCAAGCGGAGTGTCTGGCCATCCGGATCTCTCTTTCTCCTCACTTTTCTTCTTGCCGCTCCGGTCTCCTCCGGTCGCTCTGCAAATGACCCCCCAGCTGCCCCCTGGATATGGCTCTGGCTGTGGGAGCAGTGTGCTCAGGGGCCCCTGAGGCTAGGGTCACACTTGCATTGTGACCCTAGCCTGATGCAAGTATTTTCGGCTGCAGCGCATAGCTTTTAATGCTATGCGCTGGAGCCCAAAGGAACCCGAAGTTTACCTTGCCAACCACTGGTTGGCAAAGTAAACATCGGGTTTCTATGGGCTCCGTTGCTGGCAGCGCAAAGCATTAAACACTCTGCGCTGCAGCGGACAATACTTGCGTCAGGCTAGGGTCACAATGCAAGTGTGACCCTAGCCCTCAGGGGCCCGGTGGGCCCCCTCCAAGCAGTTGGGCTGGCACTTGCCCGGGTGCGCCGGGTGCTGACGCCGGGCCTGATCCTAACCCTGTATACTGATCACCCAGGCAAGTCAAAAAGGTGCCAAGCATTATCACACAAATACCCTCCCTATCTGAAAGCAGAACCGGTTGGCCATGGGATCACCCCTTCTGCAGGAAACTACACTTGTTTTGAACGCAACGGTACCGGCCTAAGAGTGGGAAAAATGCCACCAAATTACTGTAGTCATATTATTAAGGTGTCCCCCAGTGGCTTGTACAATGACAGCTATCACGCCATTTCACGTTTTTGACCAACCTCCCTGAGGTCAGCCAAGCTGGAAACAGGCAGTTCAAGATATCAAAACATTTAACAGAAACAAAAGGGGGGTCAAAGGGTCCCTGGACACTCATATTTTCATAAATTCTATAGGGGTCCCTGAAAGAGTGCCTGATGAATTTAAGGCTAGAGACCAAGTGGGAGCAGGGTTTTAGTCTATCCTACCCATAATAACTGCAAACAAAAATGTAGCTTGGATAAATGACTTGTATTATAATCAACAACGGTTCTTGAACTTCACAAGAGATGGTCTAAAAGGGATGGTCCAACAATTAGGTCCACCTCCATCATGGCCTTTCAGAATAGGATGGCTTTGGATATGATCCTAGCGGAGCGCTGGGGCGTGTGCAAACAAATGGGAACAACCTGCTGTACCTATATTCCGGCAAACACCGCTACAGATGGGAGCATAGCCAAAGCCCTAAAAGGACTCACAGACCTGTCAGAAGAATTAGCCCATATTTCTAGTGTTAAGGATCCATGGGACACTTGGTTTGGGTGGTGGGATGGATGGCAGAGAGCACTTATCAAACTAGGTATAATAATCCTTTGTGTTCTATTCGTACTGGCTCTAATTTCATGCTGTGTAATACCTTGCATCAAGAAGATGATGTCTCACATCATGAAGGAGACAGTGACAACAATGTATGCAGATCTCAAAGGCCCCGATGCTGAAGGAGAAATATACGCCTGAGAGTGATACCATTGCCATTGCCGCAAGATCCCTTGGAGAAATACGAGAACTTGAGATCCATCTTAGAAGATAGAGTAGGGATTGCTTAGGGTGCGGCTAACAACTACAAAGGGATTCCGACATTACAGTTTGTCTCAAAGTTGGTGAAGACTCCTTCCCCTCTCCTCTCCCCTTTCCCCCCCGCCCCCCTAGGGAAATGTAAGAATTAGGGAAAGATTTTGATTGTCTCCAAAGGGGGGAATGTCATGGCAAAGAATGTGTTAATGAATAGTTAATAAATTATTGCAGACACCCAGAAATCTTCCAGCGTGCAGGCTGGCGGCCTGTTTGTAGGAAAAGGCCTTGCTCCTTTCCTCTAGTTAATTCCTTGTGTCTCCTTCTTCCCCTTCATACTCCCCTCCTCTTGAATTCTCCTGTCTTAGAAGCTATTATATATATTGGTTTTATTTAGACTTAGCAGTTCTTATCAGAATGTCTCTGGACCGAATGTACTGTACTAATCCAAGGCTGAATTGAAATACTAACACACAGAATATGATTGAATGTTCTCTTCAGAATAACACTACAGATTCAGCATAATGTGATGCTAACACCCCTAGAAACACCCCTAAGTAATGCCCCTTTAATGGAAAGTATTAAAAACTGCTAACCCCTCCTAGAATAAAGCTTTTGTCATTAAGCTCTACTTTGACTTGTTGTCAGCGTGGTTCTTACCAGTGGCGTGCACACACTTAGACAAAGCGTCAATTTAGCGGCAGACACTTAAGATGATAGCCCACCCGAAAGGTGTGGAGGGCATCCATTACACTGTAATTGGTATATATTTCTTGAGAATGGGCTCAAAATGTCCCATTTTTCCTCTTGGGTATGTTTAGCTATTCTGATATCTCACTGCTGATCAGGAGAAGATCAGAAAACAAAGACAAAGTGTGATGGAGAAGACGATGGCTCCTTACCTGGAGATTCCATGGGACGTCATATTCCAGCACACACTGGACTCTCTGGACCATTTCTTCAAAAAGATCTGAGTCTCCATCTTGACATCTTGTTTCAGCCTATGAAGAAGAAAAAAAGGAATGAAATCCTGATTTGAGAGGACACAACGGAGGTGGCCATGTATGTGACACTAGATGTGGGCCAGATGTTATCACATCGGAAGGGCAGTGACATGACGCTGGAGGTGGGCTCTGCGGCTCTGGGGGCGGTGGCTGTCTCTCCCACCCATCTCTCTTCCCCCTGAGCTCTCTCCTAATGTATGTAATTATATTTTTATTTAAAAACCTGTCTCTGTTGTTTTTATTAATAAACTATTTAAACACCTCGTAAAAATTGTGTAGTGCTTCAGCGTATTCTATTGCCATGGGCATGTAAACCAAGCAGCTACTGGCTGCTAACCCCCGCTACCTGGTGTTTGCATTCGCTGGCAATGAAAAATACAGGAAAGACCAATTTTTTTTTGTTTTTACTTATTTAAATAAATAAGTTAAAAAAAAAAAATGGCATGGGTTTTGCTGTATTTATGTTTGCCAGCCAAGGTAAACCAGGCAGCTGGGGGCTTTAATTCTCAGCGTGGTAAGGCCCAAATGTTCAGAATCCCCATGCTGAGATTCGCAGTCAGCAGCCACCCCAGAATAGGCGCCTCCATGCGGGACGACAAAACTGGCGGTAACCCCACTCCTCCAGCTGTCGTGTAGCGGTGGTAGACTGGCTAATAAAGGGATTGATGTCAGTTGTTTGTTGGCAGCTAGCATCAAGCCCTATTGCTATTGTCGTTATCAGTATAACAGCCAGCAAATTAGCAATACTTTCAGTAAAAAGAAAAAAACAACAACACCGAGATAAATCTTTTTTTTGCATACAAAATAGACAGAGACAGCTCGTTATCCACTTTATTAGGTCCTACCAAGTTCCCCTTCAACTTAATCCTGTAATTACTGTAATCTTGTGGTGGGGCGTCACGTGGCCGCCATCTTTGTATACCCAAGAGTCCTAAGATGGCGGCCACGTAAGTTCGCATGTGCTCTCTACGGGTGAGTAGGCTTTGCGGGGGGTGAGCGGGCAGCGTGCTGCAGAGGTGAGTGGGGAGCATTCTGTAGAGGTGAGTGGGCTGTGCAGGGAGCGTGCTGCAGGGGTGAGTGGGCTATGCGGGGTGAGCGGGGAGTGTGCTGCAAGGGTGAACGAGCTGTGCATGGGTGAGCAGGGAGTGTGCTGCAGGAGTCAGTGGGCTGTGCGGGGGTGAGTGGGGAGCGTGCTGCGGGGTGAGTGGGCTGGGTGGGGTTGAGCGGGCAATGTGCTGCAGGGGTGAGTGGGAAGTATGCTTCAGGGGTGAGTGGGCAGCGTGCTGCAGAGGTGAGTAGGGAGCGTGCTGCAGGGTGATTAGGCTGTGTGGGGGTGAGCGGGGAGCATGCTGCAGGTGTGAGTGGACTGGGTGGGGATGAGCGGGCAATGTGCTGCAGGGGTGAGTGGGAAGCGTGCTTCAGGGGTGAGTGGGAAGCATGCTGCAGGGTGAGTAGGCTGTGTGGGGTGAGCGGGGAGCAAGCTGCAGGGGTGAGTGCGGAGCGTGCTGCCGGGGTGAGTGGGAAGCGTACTTCAGGGGTGAGCGGTGAGCGGTGAGAAAGCTGCAGGCGTGAGTGGGGAGCATGCTGCAGGGGTGAGTAGGCTGTGTGGGGGTGAGCGGGGAGCAAGCTGCAGGAGTGAGTGAGGAGCGTGCTGCAGGGGTGAGTGGGCTGTGTGGGGGTGAGCGGGGAGCAAGCTGCAGGAGTGAGTGGGGAGCGTGCTGCAGGGGTGAGTGGGCTATGGGGGGGGAGCATGCTCTCAGATGCGCCGGACCATTTTGAGGATGGGGAACGTCATCTAGAGGGCGGTGTGACTATGGGGTGGGTTGTGGGCGACTGCCGGACTGTTTACCCTTACGATATGGGTTCATTGCGTCGGGTTTGGGGCATTACGCTGTCGTTTTCACAGTTAATGTGGCGTTGTATAAAAGTTGAGGTGAGGTATCAGGGCTGTTAATATGATTTATTGTGTTTTCAGTATTGATGGGAAGTGTTGGGATGCTGCTATAGTGGGCTGCGGTATGCACATCCTTGCTGTGTTTGGTGCTGATATTATGGATGTATGAGGGGAGCAGGGGGACTGTATACGTAAAGTTTATTAGGTGATACTTGTAATGATGGAGTAGTTATTGCTAGTGGGGGCATCAATGGTAATTGGTGCACTCTCTTTATTTACCATATGGTTAGGCTGCTTTCATATCTGCGTTTTTGCAGATCTGGCCGATTTCCATTTGTTTTGCAAAAAGCGAATGCGGCAAAAATTAAATTTTTTCTAATGCATTTGTATAGGATTTGTGGCAATGTGTGGACACTTGCGTTTTCAGCTGGATGCGGCAAAACCACACTTGCTGTACCTGAATGGGGTTTGCTGAATGGGTGCCGCAAGTCGGCTGTTACGCGGCAGGTGCAGCGACATCTGCCGGATCTACCGCGAATAACACAATACCGCTGTTTTGAAAGGGGCCTTAAAGAGTGATTAGCTGGCGGGAGCGCTCATCGCTCAGGTTAGACCAATCAGCGTGCTCTGAAACTGTATCCCCATCCCCCAGTGCAGACAATACAGCGGTTCCTGCAGAGGGACAGGGCTGGCGGGCTGCAAGATCCGGAAGTGATGTGGTGGAGGGAAGGAGATACAAGCTTCCAGAGCTGATACACGTAGGGGAGGAGTTACAAACTCCCGGAAGTGACACGAGGGAGCAAAGGAACTACAAGCTCCCTAAAGCGACACGGCGGAGGGGAGGAAGTGACAAGCCAGAGAAGAGGAGCTACAAGCTTCTGGAAGTGACATGGCAGAAAGGGAGTGGCTAATGCCTGTTCCGGGGTCCGCCTCATCTTTGCTGGTTTTCGTGAGACACTAGGGGGGGAGCCACAAATGAGACTGCGCCATAGCACCTGTGGGGTCTGGCGACCGACGCTTCACCGCTCACCCGGAGACCCTCTGGAGGGCAGGAGCTGCCTCTCTGGACCGGATCAGCGGTGAAGGCGATGGAGAGGGACGGGTGCTCGGCGGAGGATGATGACAGTGGGTTGGCGGGGAGGGAGATGGAAGGAGGCGCATTTGTGGATGGGAGGACGGGGGAGGTAGTGGTGAATCACGTGTGAGCGGTATGAACAATCCAGAGGTTTGGTGGCAAGGGGATACAGTAGGTGAGGAAAAAGGACCCTGCCTGCGAGGGCTCACAGTCTTCAAGGGATGGGTGAGGATCAGTGGTGTAACGATTGCAGTAGCAGGGGTCGTTGCTGCGACGGGGCCCGGACCTATAAGGGGCCTGCGCCACCAGCCGACCCAATGAGTACCAAGATCGCAGCGCCGGGCGCCTACTTCACATGGACACACATCCATGTGACAGCGCGGCAGCACAGGCCACTTTGGGGCCCGTGTGTCAGGGAGAGGAGGGAAGGGAGGCCTCCTATTTCCTGCTGCTGCTCCTTCCATTCCCCTTTGTCCTTCCGGCTTCCCGACCTGCTTTCCACTGGGGACCGCATACAGCAGGCCAGCACTTTCTCCTCCTTCTCCTGAGTTTTGAATCTCCAGGAGACCGCTGGAACAGCAAATGAACCAGGAGAGGTAAGTACAGATTATTTTTTTTAATAAGTGAGTGCAGTATGGCCAGAGGATTATGGGGGAAGGGGGGTTCATATATAAGGCTGCATATATAGTACTGCACTATATGGAGAGATATAAGGCTGCACTATATGAAAAGATATAATGCTGTATATACAGTATAATACTGCACTGTATAGAGATATATAAGGCTGCATATATAATACTACACTATATGGATAGATATGAGGCTGCACATAAGGCTGCACTATATGGAAAGATATAAGGCTGCATATACAGTATAATACTACACTGTATAGAGATATATAAGGCTGCATATATAATACTACACTATATGGAGAGATATGAGGCTACACATAATAAGGCTGCATTATATGCAAAGATATAAGGCTGTATATACAGTATAATACTACACTGTATGAAAAGATATAAGGCTGCATATATAATACTGCACTATATGGAGAGATATGAGGCTGCACATAATAAGGCTGCACCATTTGGGAGATATAAGGCTGCATACATAATACTGCATTATATGGAGAGATATGAGGCTGCATATATAAGACTGCACTATATGGAAAGTTATGAGCCTGCACTATATGGTAGGTTTTGAGGCTGCACTATATGGAGAGTTTTGAGGCTGTATTATACTATATGGAGAGACTATGAGGTTGCATATATGGAGAGGCTAGAAGGCTGTAATATACTATATGGAGAGGATATGAAGCTGTATTATGCTATAAGGAGGGCTATGAGGCTGCATTATGCTATAAGGAGGGCTATGAGGCTGCATTATGATATATGGAGGGATGTGAGGCTGCATTATATTATACAGAGGATAATAGGGGTTCATTATACTAATTGAATGACTATGGGGCCTACCTTATGAATGGAGGACTATGGGATGCATTATAATACATAGCGGACTATGGCGGTACATTGTAATATATGGAGGTATATGGGGATGCATTATAATAATTGGACGACTATGGTGACGGGAAGAGGCGGACCATATAAACTAGGATGGGGGACATATATACCACGGTAAGGGCCATATTCCAGGAGGAGGGCCATATATAGCAGGATTAGGTACATTAATACATAATGAAGTGGGAGAGGGGTCAATTTGTGAGTCTTTAGAGGATTTAGAATGTTACATGAGGCCCATACGTTTCATCAACATGCAGGGGAGCAGCACTAAATTCCGCAGTGGGGCCCACCAGACTCTGGTTGCGCCATTGCATATTACAAAAGTGCCGGTGCAAGTATCAGTGTCGTTGGAATGGGGGACAGGGACACCCCCCGCAAGGCTAACCCCACACGGCACTGACTATGGACCGCACGCGGCACCGACTATGGACCGCACATGGCGCCGACTATGCAGGGGCAAACCTACCATGAGGCCACCTCTGTAGGTTGCCTCAGGCAGTGGTAGGCAGACGGCGGCATTGTCGGAGAGTCCGCTGCTTGTGTGGATTCTCCATGAACGCCGCTCCTATAATCTTAATCCCGAGCCAGTCGATCTGTCTGCCGTTTTGCAAATCAGCACGGCAGGGAGTGATGATGTCATCACTGAGCGCCCCGTTGTGCCAAGACCTGCAGAGCGGCATACAGACACTTGGGAGACTAGAGCTGCGAGGAGAGGGGTGAGTACGTACATTTATTTTTTGTTTTTAAATCAGTGACCTGATGGGAAATAATGTAGGAAGTGCATTGTATGAGATAGAGCCATATGGATGGAGTGCATTGTATGAGATAGAGCCCTATGGATGGGATGCATTGTATGAGATAGAGCCTATTGATGGGTGCATTTTATGACCTGTGCATTATATGATCTGGAGGCCTATAAATGGGGTTCATTATATGATCTATAGTCATACAATATGGATGAGTTGCATTGTATGAGATGGAGCCCTGTGGATTGGGTGCATTATAAGAGATGGAGCCCTATGGATGGGGTGCATTATATGATCTGGAGCCTTATGGATGGGGTACATTGTATGAAATGGAGACCTTTGGTTGGTGTTGTGAGGCGGTGTGGCCGGCATGGTGCCCCATGGCCGGGATGCATCACATGGGCTTTGTGAGGTATGGCCAGGCATGTTAGCTCATGGCCGGCATACAGCACAAGAGCCAGTTCACATGAGCCTGTTTTACTCTGGGTGATTGCTCTGTTAGACCTGACCGGTGCACAGTGGGTTAATGGCACCCAGGTCTGAAAATGTGGTAATTGTTCACCTGACCAGTGCACAAAAGGTTAACTGCAGCCAGGTTTGTGGCTGAGAGTGGATGCTGATTGAAAGCACTACATTGCAGGTGTGGGTGTGGCAGCCAGGATAAGAAGCTGCCTGGTGTTCAGTCAGTAAGGCCGGTTTCACATTTGCGTTTGTGAACGCAGCCTAACACATGTGCACTGCGTTCCTATGTTTAACATGGGAACGCATACTACCTGCATTTGGCTGCGTTCAGTTGCAGCTACATTCGGATGCGCATAATTTGTGTGCCCTCCTTCTCCATCCGAACGCAGCCTGTTGCATTTTTTGTGCATTCGCTGGGGCTTGTTTTATCTGCAAGCACCTGTAAGTGCACAAACAATGCATGGATCTCAATGGATCCGCACTGTCCTCCGCATGACAGTGCAGGAGAACTCTGTGGATCACATTAAAATCTCTCCAGGTGGCTGCCGCTGATCTTTGCTTACCGGCCGCCGCCGAGACAGCTGATTGGCTGGCTGGGCACCATACCAATGTGAACTCATGTGGAGATTCTCCGCTGCGTTCACATCAGTATGGCAGCATTTGCGTCTGGATGCCCTCCGCATGCAGACACAAATGCAAATGTGAACCCGGCCGGAGAGAGAAGAAGGAGTTCAGTCTGTGAGAAATATCCAGTCATTGAGGATGTGAATGTCAGGGGCGGTGAGGGAAGCCTGCCCTTCTCCATGCGGGAGGCACCTGTCCCTCTGATGGAGTGTGTGAGAGCCTGTGGCCAGACACAGGGGTTAAATAGGTCCCTAGAGTAGGGGAGCCTTGGCCGACCCTGGAGGGTGCTCACTCAGATGTAAGGAGGAGACCTTGGGGACTCCGGTTTCCCCGTAACTCAGGTTTGGCAATCACTGTTCTGTGCCTGGGAGGGCAGCAGCACCTTGGATATTGTATGATGTGCTGTGTGTATGTGGAGCAGTATGGATGTCGTCCAAGGATGTAGTATGATGGACCGCATGCGGAGTGTAAGTTCCCTGTCAGGCTGGAGCCTGTACTATACCATGTGGTGTGAGAGACCAAGTACGGCTCAAGGGCCAGGCGGTCGTAGCCACCATTGGGACCGACCATAGGTCATGTTATGATCCCGTTGACCTTGGATGGATGTGTGGAGGCTGTCTCCAGTATGGCAGCCTGTATGAGACCTGTGTGAACAGGGCTGTACTCAGAGCCCGGTGGGCCTGTGTGTCACAGGTGTTCCGTAAGGTGGGGACAAGTACTCGGGGCCTAAAGCTACAATTGTCTTGTCTATGGGCTCTGTTATAGTGAGCTCTGCAACTATGATGGGCTCTGTATTAGGATTAAGTGTGGTGTAGTCTGTGCTAAGTAAAGAGAGCCAGGCGGCTGAAACCGCCTTTGGGATCGACGGTTAGGTTATGAAGTGATTCCGTTGATAGATATTAATATTAAATGTATGTGTAATGTATAGATAAGACTCGGAGGCTGTGACCACCATTGGAGCTGTCGTTAGTGCTCCTAGTGTTCAATGGAGATGTGGTGAAGGGTCCCGGTGAATGTAGTCCAAAATGTAATATGTGTTCTATTGTATATGTAATGTATGTATTATGTGATATGTAAACTAAGAGTGCTTATGTGCAATGTCTTATGTACTACCCGGTTTATGTCATATGTGTGGTGAAAAATAAATGGTAGACATATGTTACATAGAAGCACGTGTCGGTGTCAATTACACTGCAAGCGAGACCTCCGTATGCACTGGGCATGCGCTAACCTCACAGTGGACATTGTATGATCTGGAGCCCTATGGATGGGGTGCATTGTATGAGATGGAGCCCTATGGATGGGGTGCATTGTATGATCTGGAGCCCAATGGATGGGATGCATTACATGATCTGGAGCCCTGTGGATGGGGTGCATTGTATGAGATGGAGCCCTATGGATGGGATGCATTACATGATCTGGAGCCCTGTGGATGGGGTGCATTGTATGAGATGAAGCCCTGTGGATGGTTGCATTATATCACCTGGAGCCCTATGGAAGGGATGCATTGTATGAGATGGAGCCATATGGATGGTGTGCAATATATGATATGGAGCCATATGTATGGGGTGCA
This sequence comes from Allobates femoralis, assembly GCA_033576535.1. Classification (NCBI taxonomy): domain Eukaryota; kingdom Metazoa; phylum Chordata; class Amphibia; order Anura; family Aromobatidae; genus Allobates; species Allobates femoralis. The sequence continues at coordinate 106,972,839 of JARQOC010000008.1, read as the reverse complement.
TTGTATGAGATGGAGCCATATGGATGGTTTGCATTATATGAGATAGAGCCCTATGGATGGGGTGCATTGTATGACATGGAGCCCTATGAATGGGGTGCATTGCATGATATGGAGCCCTATAGATGGGGTGCATTGCATGATAAGGAGTCCTATGGATGGGGTGCATTGTATGAAATGGAGCCCTTTTGATAGTTGCATTATATGATCTGGGAGCCCTATGGATAGGGTGTATTGTATGAGATGGAGCCCTTTTGATGGTTGCATTATATGATCTGGAGCCTTATGGATGGGGTGCATTGTATGATATGGAGCCTTAAGGATGGGGTGCATTGCATGATCTGGAGCCCTATGGATGGGTTGCATTGTATGAGATGGAGTCCTATGGTTGGGGTGCATTGTATGATCTGGAGCCCAATGGATGGGGTGCATTTTATAATCTAGAGCCCTGTGGATGGGGTGCATTGTATGAGATGGAGCTCTATGGATAGTTGCATTATGCAATATGGAGCCCTATGGATGGGGTGCATTGTATGAGATGGAGCCTGTGGATGGGGTGCATTGTATGAGATGGAGCCCTGCGGATGGGGTGCATTGTATGAGATGGAGCCTGTGGATGGGGTGCATTGTATGAGATGAAGCCCTGTGGATAGTTGCATTATATGATCTGGAGCCCTATGGATGGGATGCATTGTATGAGATGGAGCCATATGGATGGTGTGCATTATATGATATGGAGCCCTATGGATGGGGTGCATTGTATGAGATGGAGCCATATGGACGGTGTGCATTATATGAGATAGAGCCTATGGATGGGGTGCATTGTATGACATGGAGCCCTATGAATGGGGTGCATTGCATGATATGGAGCCCTACAGATGGGGTGCATTGCATGATAAGGAGTCCTATTGATGGGGTGCATTGTATGAAATGGAGCCCTTTTGATAGATTGCATTATATGATATGGGAGCCCTATGGATAGGGTGTATTGTATGAGATGGAGCCCTTTTGATGGTTGCATTATATGATCTGGAGCCTTATGGATGGGGTTCATTGTATGAGAAGGAGCCCTATGGATGGGGTGCATTGCATGATCTGGAGCCCTGTGGATGGGGTGCATTGTATGATCTGGAGCTCTATGGATGGGATGCATTGCATGATCTGGAGCCCTGTGGATGGGGTGCATTGTATGAGATGGAGCCCTATGGATAAGGTGCATTATATGATCTGGAGCCTATGGATGGGAGGCATTGTATGAGATGGAGCCCTGTGGATGGTTGCATTATATGATCTGGAGCCCTATGGATGGGGTGCATTGTATAAGATGGAGCCATATGGATGGTGTGCATTATATGAGATGGAGCCCTATGGATGAGGTACATTGTACATTGTATGATCTGGAGCCCTATGAATGGGGTGCATTGCACGTTATGGAGCCCTATAGATGGGGTGCATTGCATGATAAGGAGTCCTATGGATGGAGTGCATTCTATGAGATGGAGCCCTTTTGATGGTTGCATTATATGATCTGGGAGCCCTATGGATAGGGTGCATTGTATGAGATGGAGCCCTATGGATGGGGTGCATTATATGAGATGGAGCCCTTTTGATGGTTGCATTATGTGATCTGGAGTCCTATGGATGGGGTGCATTATATGATATGGAGCCTTAAGGATGGGGTGCATTGCATGATCTGGAGCCCTATGGATGGGTTGCATTGTATGAGATGGAGTCCTATGGTTGGGGTGCATTGTATGATCTGGAGCCCAATGGATGGGGTGCATTTTATAATCTAGAGCCCTGTGGATGGGGTGCATTGTATGAGATGGATCTCTATGGATAGTTGCATTATGCAATATGGAGCCCTATGGATGGGGTGCATTGTATGAAATGGAGCCCTTTTGATAGATTGCATTATATGATATGGGAGCCCTATGGATAGGGTGCATTGTATGAGATGGAGCCCTTTTGATGGTTGCATTATATGATCTGGGAGCCCTATGGATAGGGTGCATTGTATGAGATGGAGCCCATGGATGGGGTGCATTATATGAGATGAAGCCCTATTGATGGGTGCATTATATGAGATTGAGCCCTATGGATTGGGTGCATTATGTGATCTGGAGTCCTATGGATGGGGTGCATTGCATGAGATGGAGTCCAATGGTTGGTGTACATTGTATGGTATGGAGCCCAATGGATGGGCTGGATTGCATGATATGGAGCCCTATAGATTGGGTTCATTGTATGAATTCCCTATGGATATGAGGTGCATTATAGATCTGGACCTTGGATGGGGTTCATTGTATGAGATTTAGCCTATGGATGGGGTGCATTAAAACAGATTAACGCCTTGGATGGGGTTGCATTGTATGATATTGGAAGCTTAAGGATGGGGTGCAATTGATTGATCTGGAGCCCTATGGATGGGTGCATTGTATGGAGATGGAGTCTATGGTTGGTGTACATTGTATGTAATGAGCCAATATGGATGGGCTGGATTGCATGAATGGGCCTATGATGGGTGCATTGCATGAGATGAGCCTATGGATGGGATGATTATATGATCTGAGCCCTGTGGATGTAGTGCCTTTGTATGAAATGGAGCCATATGGTAATGGGGTGGTGTCATTATAGATCTGAGAGCCCTGTGGATGGGGTAACATTATTTGATATGGAGCCCTATGGATGGGTACATTTATGATATGGAGCCCTATGGATGGGGTGCATTATATGATATGGAGCCTATGGATGGGGTGCATTGGTGAGATGGAGCCATTATGGATGGGGTGCATTATATGATATGGACCCTATGGATGGGGTGCATTGTGTGAGATGGAGCCATTGGATGGGGTGCAATATATGATCTGGAGCCCTGTGGATGGGGTGCATTGTTGAGATGGAGCCATTGGATGGGTGCATTATATGATATGGAGCCCTATGGATGGGGGCATTGTGTGAGATGGAGCCATTGGATGGGGTGCATTATATGATCTGGAGCCCTGTGGATGGGGTGCATTGTGTGAGATGGAGCCATTTGGATGGGTGCATTATATGATATGGAGCCCTATGGATGGGGTACATTATATGATATGGAGTCTATGGATGGTACATTGTATGATATGGCCCTATGGATGGGGTGCATTATATGATATGGAGCCCTATAGATGCGGTGCATTATATGATATGGAGCCCTATGGATGGGTGCATTGTGTGAGATGGAGCCATTTGGAATGGTTGCAATATATGATCTGGAGCCCTTTGGATGGGTTCATTGTATGAGATTTAGCCCTATGGATGGGGTGCATTATAAGAGATTAAGCCGTATGGATGGGGTGCATTGTATGGATAGAGCCTAATGGAGGATGCATTATATGATCTGGAGCTCTATGGATGGGTGCAATGTATGAGATGGAGCCCTATGGATGGGGTTCATTGCATGATAGGGAGCCCTATGGATGGGTGCATTTTATGAGATGGAGCCCTATGGATGCGGTGCATTATATGATCTGGAGCTCTGATGTATGTGGTGAATTGTATGATCTGGAGCCCTATGGATGGGGTGCATTATATGATCATGAGCCTATGGACAAGGTGCATTGTATGATATGGAGCCTATGGATGAGGTGCATTGTATGAGATGGAGCCCTATGGATGGGGTGCATTATATGATCTGGAGCCCTATGGATGGGTTGCAATTATGAATGGAGCCCTATGGATGGGGTGCATTATATGATCATGAGCCCTATGGCAAGGTGCATTGTATAGATGGAGCCCTATGGATGGGTGACATTGTATGATATGGAGCCTATGGAAGGGTGCATTATATGACATGCAGCCCTATAGATGGGGTGCATTATATGATATGGAGCCCTATGGATGGGGTTCATTGTATGACATTTAGCCCTATGAATGAGGTGCATTATATGATCTGGAGCCCTTTGGATGGGGTTCATTGTATGAGATTTAGCCCTATGGATGGGTGCATTATAAGAGATTAAGCCGTATGGATGGGGTGCATTGTATGAGATAGAGCCCTATGGATGGGGTGCATTATATGATCTGGAGCTCTATGGATGGGGTGCAATGTATGAGATGGAGCCCTATGGATGGGGTTCATTGCATGATAGGGAGCCCTATGGATGGGGTGCATTGTATGAGATGGAGCCCTATGGATGCGGTGCATTATATGATCTGGAGCTCTATGTATGTGGTGAATGTATGATCTGGAGCCCTATGGATGGGGTGCATTATATGATCATGAGCCCTATGGACAAGGTGCATTGTATGAGATGGAGCCCTATGGATGGGGTGCATTGTATGATATGGAGCCCTATGGATGGGGTGCATTATATGACATGCAGCCCTAAGGATGGGGTGCATTATAGATCTGGAGCCCTATGGATGGGGTGCATTATATGATCATGAGCCCTATGGACAAGGTGCATTGTATGAGATGGAGCCCATGGATGGGGATGCATTATATGATATGGAGCCCTATGGAATGGGGTACATTGTATGAGATGGAGCCCTATGGATGAGGTGCATTTATGAGATGGAGCCCTATGGATGGGGTGCATTATATGATATATGGAGCACTATGGATGGGGTGCAATGTATGAGATGGAGCCCTATGGATGGGGTGCATTATATGATCATGAGCCCTATGGACAAGGTGCATTGTATGAGATGGAGCCTATGGATGGGGTGCATTATATGATATGGAGCACTATGGATGGGGTGCATGTATGAGATGGAGCCCTATGGATGGGGTGCATTATATGATCTGAGCCCTATGGACAAGGTGCATTGTATGAGATGGAGCCCTATGGATGGGGTGCATTATATGAGATGGAGCCCTATGGATGGGTTGCATATGTATGAGATGGAGCCCTATGGATGGGGTGCATTATGATCATGAGCCCTATGGACAGGTGCATTATGATCTGGAGCCTATGGATGGGTGCATTATATGATATGGAGACCTATGGATGGGGTGCATTATATGATATGGAGACCTATGGATGGGTGCATTATAGATATGGAGACCTATGGATGGGGTGCATTATATGATATGGAGACCTATGGGGGGTGCATTTATGATATGGAGCCATGCGAGATACTCACAGTTTCTCTCCACTCTAATTCAAACACATTTCATTGCAGTTTTTGACTTTCCCATTGAAGTCAATGTCATCCATTACAACCTGAAGGAAAATCTTGCGCAACTTTTAGGAACTTTTAGCCCCAAAGGATGTGGCCCCTTTAACATAAGTGTAGATATTGATTCTTGCACCCACACACACAACACATGATGGTTTTAATTTCTGTTTAATCTTTTAAATACCAGAAAAAAACAAAAATTGGTCGCACCCTGCAGACGTTACAAAGTATTGTATAGAGAATAGCCATTGCCCCCCCCCCCCAAAGCTGAACACATGCTGAGGATACTAACAATAGCGACATAGTAAAGGGTTAAACCAATGGGAGATTACCTATCTGTAGGCACAGTTATGGGGGGTCAGAGAGTGTAAACCTGTCAGCCTAGGTTATGGAATATCATGAGTATTAGCTACATGGAATGTATTAATGGAAGGTTTGTGGCACGCCGGGGGCGGTGGCAATATATTAGGAAATCTAGAAGGTGGGAATATAAATAAAAGAACTTTTGTAAACTTTTTAGAGACCCCGCTGACAGGACGCGGCACCTCAGGTGTTGTCTTTAAACATTCTGTAGGCAAAGTGTAACAGGACCAGAAGTAACATTTCCGAGGTGCTGCTTAGGGCCACCAAAAAAGGTGCCTGAGATGAGAGGTCGGCCTCAGCCCGTTGGAACAAGAGCTGGAGAACGGCCAGAGCCATGGGACTGTTCTGCACCCGACCTCAATGCTGACCGTCCAACGCTGGGCGATGGGCACCTTCAACAAGTACGCCAACACGTACCTGGTGCTAAGACCTACCAGTGGTGTACAGTCTACAGGAGATGGGTGAGGATACAGTAGGTGAGGAGAGAGGACCCTGCCCACGAGGGCTCACAGTCTACAGGAGATGGGTGAGGATACAGTAGGTGAGGAGAGAGGACTCTGCCCACGAGGGCTCACAGTCTACAAGGGATGGGTGAGGATACAGTAGGTGAGGAGAGAGGAACCTGCCCATGAGGGATCAGTCTACAAGGGATGGGTGAGGATACAGTAGGCGAGGAGAGAGGACTCTGCCCACGAGGGCTCACAGTCTACAGGAGATGGGTGAGGATACAGTAGGTGAGGAGAGAGGACTCTGCCCACGAGGGCTCACAGTCTACAAGGGATGGGTGAGGATACAGTGGAGGGGTGAGGACCCTGCCCACGAGGGCTCACAGTCTACAAGGGATGGGTGAGGATACAGTAGGTGAGGAGAGAGGACCCTGCCCATGAGGGATCAGTCTACAAGGGATGGGTGAGGATACAGTAGGTGAGGAGGACCCTGCCCACGAGGGCTCACAGTCTACAAGATACAATACACTAAGTATGGAGGAATTCAGAGGCATAGGAAAGCTGTGTATAATGGAGTCATACCAGGTTGAGCTACAATAAGTAAGATTAGATTATCTCGGCACAGGAACATTTTAAATGTAAGAAAGCAGAATAGGCTGCACCACATTAAGGTATAGGCAGTAATATAGAGGGTGCTCACCATGCCAGGTAAAGAGTGAGCCAGGGAAGAGAAGACAAGACACAAATAGATGGATAAAGGTGATAGAATAATGTTATTTAGTGCACAGATACAGGGGAGTGATTAAAAGCACTTAACAATGGGGCACATAGGATACACTGCAGTAATAGTGTCACATGCCTGTAACTTCAATGGCTGGCACAAATGTAACAAAGCATCAAATATACAGTAAACAATGATGTATATCATATAGTAGGACCATCTGGATATGTGGTGACGGGCAATATGTAACAAGTAACAAAAGAAATGAAAAATATATATATAAAAATCATATACGGAATAGCTGTAACCCCGGAACAGAAACTAGTAGGGGACGTAGCTGTACAAGGCCTAGTAGTTACAACTAAAAGCTGGTGATCAGGTGTTAATGGCACAATATGATGGCAATCAGAGGTTAACAACACAATATAATGGTGTGATAAAACCAGGCAGAGATGTGCAATCATTATACAACTCCAGCTGGAAGGAAGACAAGGCAACATCAAACCTGGATGGAACAGGAGAATCCCGAACACCACAAATCACTGGAAATCCAAGCATGAAGGTGTAATATCAGACCGTGCCGGATAGTAAGATGTCAGGTGGTAGATAACGAGCACAAGCTATTGAGACGTTAGAGGCTACAGTAGATTGTTATCAATAAGGTGCATGGGGTATAGTCAGTGGTCACAAAATAGTAATCAAAGCCGTCAATATTCACCACAGAAGCCAGGGTAGGTAGAAGGCCGGGCCAGCCAAAGAATGGGCTGGGTGCTGCAGAGTCCCTGGAGCATCCAGGCCCCACATGGATGGCTCTACAGCATTTGTCCCAGCCATTGAAGTTACAGGCATGTGACACTATTACTGCACCCAGGCCCCACATGGATGGCTCTGTAGCATTTGTGCCAGCCATTGAAGTTACAGGCATGTGACACTATTACTGCATTGTGTCCTATGTGCCCCATTGTTAAGTGCTTTTAATCACTCCCCTGTATCTGTGCCCTAAATAACATTATTCTATCACCTTTATCCATCTATTTGTTGCTCCCATTCGCCCATTTGTGCCTTGTCTTCTCCTCCCAGGAACATTTTATATAACATCCAATTGTGGAGATAATTATTCCAAGATCTATTGATTCCAATGTATTTTGTTGATGGGAAAACTTCATTGAGGGTGAGCCACTATTCATGGGCCCCTGCTGTGCGCCTGTCCCCCAGGCTATAATGTGCCAGTCAGCCCCTGGCCCCCATCACTTGGTTGTGGTAATATGGCTGGCACAGAGCGGGATAGCTGGACAACGTGACGCCGGAAGTGGATGACAGACGGGATGTCAGGATTATGGGAGTAGATTTCTGCAGATACAAGGACTCCAGTTCTGAGGATTCACTCACATGTTATATAGGAATATCTGACCACAAATCAGCTGTGGTGAAGTTCTGTATGGAGCGTCTGGCACTTACCTGCTGGATTAATGTCCTGAAGGTCACATTTAAATCCGTCCAGTCTTCATAGGTGAGGTCACCTTGTTGGTCTTTATCGTAGCAATCAGATACCAGTTTTAATATAATTCTGAGAGTAAAACTGATGATGCCATCGGGTGGAAGCTCCTTACTGTGGAGGCCATAGTCCTGAAGAATATTCTTCAGTCCATGTGCCTGATATATCTCTAGTGCAATTGGATTCATGGTCAGCAGCTGTCTATAAGTCCAGTCACTAACCATGCAACCAGTGAAATGACAGCTCAGAGCCTGTGCACATTCTAATGCTAGACACTGAGCTGTGATGTCACAATGCTCTATGATGTCAGCATTTGGAAAGTTTTTTTTTCAAATTTTTGAAACAAACAACAACATGATACAAAATGAAAAACACACATACTATTAACGACAATAAAGAGAAAAAAAAAAAAATCATTTGGAATGTTGAGGTGGACTCTAACCCTAACACTACAAGGTCCATAAACAGATACAATATATCATTAGTAGATTGGTGCCACCTCACCCAATCCAGACCACGGGCTATTGTAATTCATGGAGCCACGTCAGGGTACACAAGGCGGGTGTATATACTGAGGGGGAAAGAGGAATGAAGTATTACTGCAAAAAAGCCCCAGAAGCATGCATCATTAACCATATACATCAAGATTTAACACCTTTACAATCCGGAAATGTTCCGTTTTTCCCTTCTTCCAAGAGCCGTAACCTTTTTTATTTTTCGTCACTATAGACATAAGAGGCTTATTTTTTGCGGGACGAGTTATGCTTTTTAATGACATTTATTTTACCATATATATAAATATTAATAATAATAATAATAATAATATAGGGTACTGCAAAATAAGGGAACAATTCCAAGTGCAGTGAAATTGCAATAAAAGTGCAATGTCATGATTTATTTTTTCACATATGAAGAGAAAAGCTGACCTGCAATCGTAAGGGCGATCACTGTAAATAACAACCTTTAAATATCAAAAGAGATCAAAGATTATTTAGTGACTGACACACAAGACATGGACAATATTTAAAAACAATTAAAAAGGCAAAGAAGGCCTGTATGTACGGGCCCCTTCCCTAAAGTTATAATAAACAATGGTGTACTTGGCATAGGTATCAAGTTATACAGTAATCTGTGAACAAAGTTACATCATTAATGGTATTAACACTAACAGAATATCACCATGTAGTCCTAGCTGGACCACAGCCAATAACCCACATTTTATACCATTGTATGTCACAAGTCAATTAATGCATCAATACAGTCCCTGTCATCCTTAACCATGCAGAAAGAGAATTAGCACAGTATGAATGTATGACCCACTGGTCCAGGGATGATCCCAAAACAATATCACCCCAATAAGCTAAGTGCCCCAAGTAATGAGGTCACCCTGTCGTCACCGAACCAAGCCTTCCCCTGTCCTTAGTGGGAGAATCCCTGGCAGGATAAGTGTGGGTCCGCCCTTGGGAGAAATTCGCTGTAAGTGCAAAATAAATGCTGGTAATAGCAGATCAAGCAATGAGAATAGTTATGGCGTCAGCTATAGGGGGGAGCCCAGGCTGAACCCCCACACGTTTCGTCACGGGGGTGACTTCATCAGGGGTCAGTCCGACATCTTGTGGACAGCTCCTCTATAAATACCTACGATAATGCAATAAAGCAATAAGGAAATATTACACACCCGTGTGCGGATTACCATGGTTAGGGACGACAGGGACTGTATTGATACATTGACTTGTGACATACAATGGTATAAAATGTGGGTTATTGGCTGTGGTCCAGCTAGGACTACATGGTGATATTCTGTTAGTGTTAATACCATTAATGATGTAACTTTGATTGTTCACTGATTACTGTATAACTTGATACCTATGCCAAGTACACCATTGTTTATTATAACTTTAGGGAAGGGGCCCGTACATACAGGCCTTCTTTGCCTTTTTAATTGTTTTGAAATATTGTCCATGTCTTGTGTGTCAGTCACTAAATAAACATATTGTGATTAACCTGCTAGGGGCAGACCCTCATATTTATTAAGGGGTGCCCTCAGCTACCCCCCTTTTTTATTGCTATGATTTTTTTTTTCTTGGCACTCAACACCAACTTTGGGCCACAGCCAGTGCCAACTATGGACCGCACCCAGAACCAACTATGGACCGCACCCAGCGCCAACTATGGACGGCACACAGAACCGACTATGGACCGCACCCAGCGCCAACTATGGACCGCACACAGAACCGACTATGGACCGCACCCAGCGCCAACTATGGACCGCACACAGAACCGATATGGACCGCACCCAGCGCCAACTATGGACCACACGCGGCACCGGCTATGGACTGCACCCAGCACCAACTATGGACCACATGCAGAACCGACTATGGACCGCACCCAGCGCCAACTATAGACCGCACGCAGAACCGACTATGGACCGCACCGAGCGCCAACTATGGACCGCACGCAGAACCGACTATGGACCACACCCAGCGCCAACTATAGACCGCACACAGAACCGACTATGGACCGCACCCAGCTCCAACTATGGACCGAACGCAGAACCGACTATGGACCGCACCCAGCGCCAACTATGGACCGCACGCGGCACCGGCTATGGACCACACCTAGCACCAACTATGGACCGCATGCAGAACCGACTATGGACCGCACCCAGCGCCAACTATAGACCGCACACCGCACCGACTATGGACCACATTCGGCGCCTACTATGGACCTCATGCTGCAATGACTATAGACCGCATGCTGCACCGACTATTGACCACACACAGCGCCAACTATGGACCGCACGCTGCACCGACTATGGACCGCACCCAGCGCTAACTATAGACCGCACACTGCACCGACTATGGACCGCACTCAGCGCCAACTATGGACCGCACGCTGCACCGACTATGGACCGCACCCAGCGCTAACTATAGACCGCACACTGCACCGACTATGGACCGCACTCAGCGCCAACTATGGACCGCACGCTGCACCGACTATGGACCGCACCCAGCGCTAACTATAGACCGCACACTGCACCGACTATGGACCGCACCCAGCGCCAACTATGGACCGCACGCTGCACCGACTATAGACCGCACGCTGCACCGACTATGGACCGCACCCAGCACCAACTATAAACCGCACGCTGCACCGACTATAGACCGCACGCTGCACCGACTATAGACCGCACGCTGCACCGACTATAGGCCACACGCGGCACTGGCTATGGACCGCACCCAGCTCCAACTATAGACCGCGTGCTGCAACGACTATGGACCACACGCTGCACCAACTATGGACCGCACGCAGCACCGACTATGGACCGCACACAGCACCGACTATGGACTGCACACAGCACCGACTATGGACCGCACGCTGCACCGACTATGGGCCGCATCCAGCACCGACTATGGGCCGCACCCAGCACCGACTATGGGCCACACGCTGCACCATCTATGGGCTGCACCCAGCACCGATTATGGACCGCACACTGCACCGTCTATGGACCACATGCTGCACCGACTATGGGCCGCACCCAGCGCCAACTATAGACCGCACGCTGCACCAACTATGGGCCACACGCAGCACCGACTATGGACTGCATGCTGCACCGACTATGGACTGCACCCAGCGCCAACTATGGACCGCACGCTGCACCGTCTATGGACCGCACGCTGCACCGTCTATGGACCGCACGCTGCACCGATTATGGACCGCACGCTGCACCGATTATGGACTGCACGCTGCACTGTCTATGGACCGCACGCTGCACCGACTATGGGCTGCACGCTGCACCGACTATGGGCCACACGCTGCACCGACTATGGGCCACACGCTGCACCGTCTATGGACCGCACGCTGCACCGACTATGGACCCCCCTGCCCGTGAGATCAAGTTGTCCCAAAGTACAGGAACCGTTTAAATTAAAACATGGATGCCTAGATAAGGAAAAATTTAATTTACTGGAAAGTACTTGTGACAAATCCTCTGTTTAAAAAATCCTGATAAAAGCCGGTCTGAGCTTTATCTTCTATCCCTGAACATCACATCCACTCCTCTCACAGTCCCTCGCATCCATTCCTCTGAATCACGCTAAATCATAGGTCACAGCAAGGGACTATTGTTTTGATGTTCTGGTGTAAAATCACAACGTTTTATAGCCCCCCCCCCCCAAATTGTTTAATATTAAAATAAATTATTTCATGGTAGATTATATCCCACACTGTGATTGACCTATTTTAATGTCACTACAGCTCGGAGATGGGAGTAGTGTCAGGGTGCTTTCACATTAGCGTTCCCCTCCGCAGCGTTCTGCGGAGGGGAGCCGCAATGTGAGCGCAGCACCGCCAGCCCCTATCTTTATAATGGGAGCGCACGGTGCTGCGCTTGACTGCGCATGACCATGTGCACCCATTCAATCCCATATGTGATCTGTGCGCAGCTTTAGGCTACCCTGTGGCATGTAAATGCCCGTCCGGGTGAAGAATTTCTAGAACATGCTGTTGTACTTGCAGAGTTTTTAACCCTCATGTTCATCTCATGCAGTAATAAGATGGAGACATGCACAAACAATGGACAAATGATATTTGCAGCTTCTTTGTACCGCTTCTTGGTCAGAGAGAGGTTAAGCGATTTTGGAGCTATTTTTTTCATGCCATGTATTACACCTGATCACAGTCTGCACCTTTCTCCTATCAGTCTACTCATCCGGACCGGCGGCAATGTCTGGACGAGGTGCAGTTACTGCCGGTAGTCAATGGACAACAAATCAGGAGAAATTAGGAGAAATCGGACAGATCCTCAATGGCCAGTGACCTCCGGTCTTGCTCGTGCCTCCCGGACGGCTCCTTTATTCCAGGTATGGAGTGAGTGTATCTGACTAGTAGGTGTGGTCATCTAGCATAATTGCGGACAATTGACTGCCGTTCCCAGCTCTGAAACCCACAAATCCTTACAGAGCACAGTGCGTGTACAGGGAGGACTGAGAAGTCTGCAGTCACAGAGTCACACAGAGTGACTGCAGAATTATCAATTTAGACCGGACAAACCGTCTCAGGATGACCTATCCTTGGGATGAAACTGATGGGGTCCGAAACCCGGCACTCCCACCAATCAACTGGTATCTATGGTTGCTGGACGTACACAGTGCACAGAGAGGAACAGCGCTGTGTAGTGGCCGCTCTCTGCTACTGCAACTAAAGACTGAAACTGGATGGAAGCCCCCCCACCCCTCTCATACTGATGACTTATCTGAAGGACACATCATTAATAGTAGAGAAGTGGACAAACCCTTTAAGACTCTCTGAATATATGGATATATACATTTCTTTGTATTCTTGCTATATATACGGGTTATTTAAAATAATGATATGAAACAAATAACAGAGACCTTTACCTGCTTGAATGGAGATTTGTCCTGAACCCCTTTTGCCCCCACGAAGACCCAGCTGTCCCTGAAGGCGACGTCCTTGGCCGAGGAGCTGCCGAGCTCCATGAACATCTTCCTGGCGTCTTCATCCATTCTTGAAGATGAGACAGAAGCTCAGATCGGTTCACAATACAGAAGATTCAGCTCTGGAAACTCGGATAAACTCACTCTTCACTCACTTTGTGGCTGGATCATCATAAGAAGCCAAAAGCACCGGGGTCCCTTCATGGATCGGGCGCAGGAAGTTCATCAGCTCCACTACGTCTAAAGACAAAAAATGGCGACTAAGTGACGTGAACACAGAGCATTAGACACATTGGACATTAGACGACACATTGGATGAGATTCTAGGTGACAGGGACGAGTTGTAGTTTTCAATAAATATGCCGTGTACAAAGACGGCATAATTACCTTGCGAGGTCACAGAAAGTCGCCAATCTACACTATGATTATACCTCGGGCGACCATCTTTACTTCACCTTTACTGTCCGCGTGTGAACCAGGACGGCCGCCATATTTAACACTAACAAAGGGCACTTAGGTACGTTCTACCATTGGGTCCACGTCTACGGAGCAGGGAAAGAAGATCTGATCGCTGCTGTTGATCCACTAAAAATGTCACCGACAGCAACATTGTAGTTAGGCAGAAATACATATTATATACATGTTGGTATATTTATTCTATCAGCTCCTATTCCTGGTATAAAAATCTACAAATAAAAAGGTAACATGTTTGTTGCCACCGGGTACAAAAAAAAAAGTGATGGCTCTTGAAAGATCGAAACAGAAAAGGTCAAAAACTAAAATCGACCGTGGGAGAAAGGGAGTAAAGATCCCGAGTAGGAGCCGGTCCTCCAAATGTTCCGGAATACATCACAGTGCAGATATGGAGAACGCCCCGGCTGTATTGTCTCACCCCGGCAGGACGTTACCCCGAGTCTCACACGGCCGTTCTATTCACTTTTCATCTTCAAAGCAGATTTTTCGTCTATTGACGTTGGCTGCTCCGCTCACCGCTCGGAAGGCAATATGCTTGTCGGGGCAGGGCTTGTGATACAAATGTGATAAGAATGGTGTGTGGATGTGAATAGAATAGGTATAGAACAGGTATTCATAATTAGAATAGTGACCACAGGTCTTATATCATTCCATATAATATATCAGTACAAGGTTGAAATATAAAAAGGGTTAACTCTCTTTGACATTATGGTACTATGATGAGAATAGAGCTGGCTGCCTCATGATATGTATCTTATGACAGGCAGGGGTCTTTCAATGACTGTTGTATTGTTATATACGGGCTGCATGTCTCAGGATATACATCCCATAACAAGCAAGTTATAGAAACTGTTGAACATCCAACATCCTGTGGTTGATGGTCATGAGAGAAATTGAATGGTACAGTCAGCGCGTGCTCGTAGATAGTCTAAACAGTATAAAAGATGGGAGATGACGGTCAGTGACGGGGGAGCTCTTCCAGGGCAAGATGGACGTATGTGGCGCCCCTGCGTCCAGGAGGCCACAAAGGGAACTGCAGCCAGGCAGGTAGGACATTGTTAAACACTAACACCCTCACAGCCCACACAACCCACGTGTCAGAGAAGGTTACATCCAGCCCTGAGATTAGAGACTATATGAGATCGGAGGGGTGGTGGATTCAGAGGAGTGGGTTGGGCACACCAGAGGTCAGGTGACTGACAGTATATAGTGAGGGGGAGGAGTGAAGGAGTTCAGTAAGCCATGGTGCTGAGAAGTAAAGGCCAAAGAACAGCAGCAGGTTGAGCTGAAGCTGAGCAGTAGAGAGCCACACTGCCTGGAAGAGTGAAGACACAAGGAGCGCAGAATCTGTACTGAGCCAGTGCGAGCCAGAGGAGAGAGAAAAGCCCATCCAGAGTCAGATCCCCAGGAGTGTGAGAGAGCCGAGAGGGACGGTGCAACCCGGGGCCCTAGAAACACAGCTAAAGCAACCAACTGCAGGTGGAGAAGCCCTCCTATAATACCAGAAGGAACAGAGAGAAGGAGCCTGGTAGGGCCTCGTGCTGAGGACTACTGGAGGCTGGGCTAAAGTAGAGTGTCGGCTCTAAAGGGGACCGTAGTTCACCCGGCATCCCCAGACAACACGACGGGGGGTCTGAGTTCCAGATTGAGATCCCTAACCCAAAGGACAGGCAGCTCAGTGACATACTAGGACTCACAGAAGCCCGAGTCACCGCCATACTGTCCAGTGTCGCACAACATAGAGAAAGAGAATGCAACAGCCCGGAAAGGGACACTAACAGATTGTGTGAGGGGTCACAGGGAGAGAAGCCTGGCTGCAGAAGTAGAAAGAACCCGTGTACTTGAACTGTGTACCAACTGTAAATGACTTGTAAATTGCTTGAAGGAAACAACGAGTAAAGCTTTGGAAAACTCTGAATTGCCTCTCTTGTCAGTCTCTATCTGCATACCATTCCTCCCTACAGATCCAGCCTGTCAGCACCAGCCAGGAGGAGAGATCCCTGCAGCCTGCAAAGTAAGTGTGCTACAACTACAGCCACATACAATAGACTTAACCCCTTACTGCCCCGGGGGATACAGTTCTCCCCACTGGAACTATACCATCTCCGCTGCCATTCCATCACCCCCGGAGGTTCTGCAGCAGCGGCGGCCCCATCACTGGCCGCACCAAGTGGGTGGCGTCACCCGTGACAAATACCCTTGTAAATAATTCCCCTTTTATTGCCGAGCCAGGGACACGGTCCGGACCAAGCCACCTGTGACATCCCCACTACCGTCCGGTCCGGCACCGAGTACCCCAGTCCCGTGGGGCCCAACACGTACACCTCCTGCGATGCAAGCCTCAATATTGCTCCCTTCTCACTGATACGTGTTCCCCCGAATGGAGAAGGTGAAGCAGCTACAATATCAGGTAATATATATATTGATGCTTATTCGCTGTAATCAAGTCTAGGTATAGTTTGTGTTTAGCCTGTATTCAATTGATGACAATTCATGTGCTACTTTGTAACAAATAAATTTAATCTTGCTAGAAAGAATATTATTATTCATGCCTGATTTGTAAGTCAGTGAGTGCTACGTAGGTATGGGCTCTGCCCCGATCCAGGTAAATTTAGCAAGACATTAATTGGCGTAGTTGGCAGGATGCCCCACAGTGGGGTATTTAAAGAACACCTTATTTTTGAGTAACATTTTCTTATTGGGCATTTTTCCAAAGTTTTCGATCTTTTGGCAGAATACCAAAATGTTCAGAAAACGTAAGGAAACAGCTAAGGAAACTATTATGGAGGTTCCCGATTCGACCGAGGCTCCATAAAATATCATAGCACATGAATTGGTCAATTGTGGACTGGCGGAACAATGTCAGGATAAGCTCAAAGATTCTGAACCCTATAATGCTGGCGATGTACTTATATAGGATCCCTGCAAAGTCAGGTGATGTGGTAACCCCTCGATGTTGTGAAGTTACTCGAGGGATCCCTGCAAAGGCAGGTGATGTGATAGCCCCTCGATGTTGTGAAGTTACTCAAAACACACTTCAAAAAGCACTAGAAAATGGTTTGAGAGAAAGCACTGGAGACTTCTAAGGTGGCCAGCAATGAGTCCAGACCTGAATCCCATAGAACACCTGTGGAGAGATCTAAAAATGGCAGTTTGGAGAAGGCACCCTTCAAATATCAGGGACCTGGAGCAGTTTGCCAAAGAAGAATGGTCTAAAATTCCAGCAGAGCATTGTAAGAAACTCATTGATGGTTACCGGAAGCGGTTGATCGCAGTTATTTTGGCTAAAGGTTGTGCAACCAAGTATTAGGCTGAGGGTGCCAATACTTTTGTCTGGCCCATTTTTGGAGTTTTGTGTGAAATGATCAATGTTTTGCTTCATTCTCTTTTGTGTTTTTTTATTGAAGACAAATTAAATGAAGATAATAATACCAAAGAATTTGTGATTGCAATCATTTTCAGGAAGAAACTGAGTATTATCTGACAGAATTGCAGGGGTGTCAATACTTTTGGCCAACACTGTATAGTGGAAGATTAGGTATAAAATGTTGTACCGTGTTAGCCAGTAGATAGAAAAATATATTGGAATCTGAGAGTCCTCAGTGGTTGATACCTTTTAATGGCGAACTGAAAAGATGGTAAATAATAGCAACTCTGGGGACAGCTCAGGTCTGGAAAACTGCTATTATTTACCATCTGTTCAGTTCGCCATTAAAAGGTATCAACCACTGAGGACTCTCAGATTCCAATATATTTTTCTATTTGAAGATTAGCCACTGCTGAACCCTCTGCAGATCACCTGCTCCACTAGGTGTCACTATAGGCTAACGGAAAAAGCAGAGACCGCGGTGCAGCGCGTTTCGCTCTAAAGACAATAGCTTGCAACAAACCAATTACTTTTTATGGTAAAAGGTGTACATACTAAAGTCAGAAATTCTGCATTTCCATATACTTTCTACTTTACTGAGATGTAAGCAATGATTGTTAATGTAACGTATTTGAAAGAGCAACGTTGCGAAATAAATGACGCACACCATGATGTATAATGTTTGTATTGGGGAATCTGGATGAGGTCAAGAGAGGATAAAGATGATATTTTAGTCTGGACTCAGGGGCGTAACTACAACAGGTGCAGGGGTTGTAACTGCACCCGGCACTGGAGCCTATGTGGAGCAGATGCGTGTCCATGTGCTCCACATGGCGACATGTCCATTTTTTGCCGGCAGCACGGCCCGCTTTTGGCCAAAAAAGTCCTGCACACAGATGTCCACCTTGTGTTATCCATGTGCACAGACCAGAGCCAGAATTTGAAAACTTAAAAATAAAAAATGTCATACTCCTCTTCCTCCAGCGCTGCCTGTTCCTCTCACTTCTGGGGCCGCTCATTAGGCTTATCTAATATCCACTGCACTGAGCTCAACAGCGGATCAGGAGTGGGAGGGACAGGCAGTGCTGGAGGGAGCAAACTATGTGGTTAGCAGTGTACGGTGGGTGGCTCAGTGGTTAGCACTGTACGGTGGCTCAGTGGTTAGCACTGTACGGTGAGTGGCTCAGTGGTTAGCAGCGCTAGGGTCCTGGCCTCAAATTCCACCAAGGACTGCAAGGAGTTTGTATGCTCTCCTCATGTTTGGAGAGTGGGAATAAACCTAAGAACTCGAAGGAAGTCTACGCAGAGACATAATGATAGGGAATATAGATTGTGAGCCCCAACTAGGACAGATATAATGTGTGTAAAGTGCTGTGAAATATGATGGTGCTATTTACGTAAAGAATATTAAAACTGAATGTCCAGCAGCACCTTTCTAAGGGTACCTTTACACGTCGCAACATTGCATGCAATTTCACTTGAAATTTGCTGGTTGCAGTGAAATCATGGACACATTGTTCTATTTTGTTGCTGTGTACAAATGAAACAATGTGTCCATGATTTCACTGCAACCAGCAAATTGCCAGTGAAATTGCATGCAATGTTGCGACGTGTAAGATTCAGGGGCACAACCAAGTCCAGCTAACAATTTGATATTCACTACTTTAAACTGTTGCACAGACATATACCTGTTATTTCTGTAGAAAGTAATCCAGTAAAGACATAACTGGATGGTGGCCCAATTCTAACGCATCGGGTATTCTAGAATATAGAAATAGAGATTGCATTGGGAAGGCGGTGAGGGCTGAATTGGGAGGAACTTTAAAGAAGGAGCGGCAGGGGAAGGACGGCGTGGCAGGGGGGAGGGAGGACAGAGCAGCAGGGGAGGAGGAGGAGGACAGATGAAGTAGCGGCGGGTGGGGGAGGATGAAGCGGCAGGGGGAGGCCGGAGCACAGAGCCGTGGGGGAGAGGAGGATGGTGGACGAAGTGGTGGGGTCGGCGAAGCCAGAGCAGCACAGGCAGGGGGAGGATGAAGCGGCAGGGGGAGAACGGAGTACAAAGCGGCGGGGAGAGGAGGATGGAGGACAAAGCAGCGGGGGTGGGGGAGGCCGAGCAGCAGAGGCAGGGGGAGGACGGAGGATGGAGTGTTGGAGGGGAGGCGGACAAAGGAAGGAGGAAGCGGTGGGGTGGGGGAGGATGGAGCGGCAGGGGGAGGATGGAGCACAGAGCGGCTGGGGGGAGGAGGACGGAGGACAAAGCGGTGGGGTGGGGGAGGACAGAGCAGCACAGGCAGGGGGAGGATGGAGGATGGAGTGGTGGAGAGGAGGAGGACAAAGGAAGAGGAAGCAGTGGAAGAGGATGGAACGGCACAGGCAGGGGGAGGACGGAGCACAGAGCGGTGGGCGGAGGAGGATGGAGGACGAAGCGGCGGGGTGAGAGAGGATGGAGCACTGTACGGCAGCTCAGTGGTTAGCAGAGTATACAGGGGCTCAGTGGTTAGCAGAGTATACGGTGGCTCAGTGGTTAGCACTGCGCGGTGGCTCAGTGGTTAGCACTGCGCGGTGGCTCAGTGGTTAGCACTGCGCAGTGGCTCAGTGGTTAGCACTGCACGGTGGCTCAGTGGTTAGCACTGCGCGGTGGCTCAATGGTTAGTACTGCGCGGTGGCTCAGTGATTAGCACTGCGCGGTGGCTCAGTGTTTAGCACTGTACGGTGGCTCAGTGTTTAGCACTGTATGGTGGCTCAGTGTTTAGCACTGTACGGTGGCTCAGTGGTTAGCAGTGAGTGCGGAGGGCAGAGTGGTCAGCGCAGTGCGGTGGGCAGAGTGGTCAGCATAGTGCGGTGGGCAGAGTGGTCAGCGCAGGGCGGTGGGCAGAGTGGTCAGCGCAGTGCGGTGGGCAGAGTGGTCAGGGCAGTGTGGTGGCTCGGTGGTCAGCGCTGTGCGGTGGCTCGGTGGTCAGCGCTATGCGGTGGCTCGGTGGTCAGCGCAGGACGGAGGCTCGGTGGTCAGCGCAGTGCGGCGGCTCAGTGGTCAGCACAGTGCGGCGGCTCGGTGGTCAACACAGTGCGGCAGCTTGGTGGTCAGCGCTGAGGGGCCACGAGACTTCCCGGACGCCAAATTGGATCCAGTCCTCCGGGGCAGTGACATGTTGGCGGAACGGAGGACTGAGGATCCAGGCGGTGGCAGGGAGGATGCAGGGCCGGTGGTAAGTATAGCGGACATTACATGGAAGTGTGTGTGTGTGTGTATGTGTGTGTGTGCGTATATGTGTGTATGTATGCGAGCGGTCATATTAGAACACCCACAGTGGGTGTAGTGGGTGACGTAGCATACCGTTACATCCTGACGGAAGTAGCCTTAGGGTTTTATTATAATAGATGTGCATATTTTGGGACTGTGTACTTTCAGCTGGATAGAATACTTAGTGGCTTGTCTCTGTCATGTAGTGTCTAAAAACAACTCTGTAAGGCTGCCTTCACACTTGCGTTTGGAGCGCAGCACACCAAACGCAGCCAAAAGCTTGCGCACATGCGTTCCTATGTTTAACATGGGAACGCATGTACCTGCGTATGGCTGCATTTGGCCGCATTTGCGTTCGGATGCGCATAATTTATGCACCCTCCGACCGCACTCTAAATGCAGCATTTATTTGTCCGTTCGCGGCGCATGTTTTATCCGCAAGCGCACAAAAAATGTATGGATCTCAATGGATCCGCAGTGTCCTCCGCATGACACCGCAGGAGAACGCTGCAGATCTCATTGAAATCTCTCCCGGTGGCCGCTGGTGATCACCGGCAGCCACCAGGAGATCATGCAGAGCCGCCGATCTCCCGCCGGTGTCAGCGGGGAGATACAGCTGATCTGACAGGTGTTTAAATCTTCCGCGCTGACACCGAATAGGTGATGTCGGTGCGGGAGATTTGAAGCAGCGATCAGCTGTTTCATATCTCCTGCACTGATATCACCCTATTCGGTGTCAGCGCGGAAGATTTAAACAGCTGTCAGATCAGCTGTATCTCCCCGCTGACACAGGCGGGAGATCAGCTGTGCCGGGAGGAGGAGATCTCTGCCACTGATCTCCTCCTCCCGGCCACCCCCAGAGATAGCTGATTGGCTGCCCGGGCACCATACTACTGTGAATGCATACAGAGATTCTCTGCTGTGTTCACATAAGTATGGGCTGCGTTTGCCTGCGTTTGCGTCTGCATGCCCTCTGCATGCAGATACAAACGCAAGTGTGAAGGCAGCCTAATGTCTTGTTTAATACCAAAAAGTAAGTAGAATACCGTGAGGAAATCTGTTAAAGCTGCCTAAATAAACATTATAAACACATATTATCAGCATGTGATAACCTTCTGGTGACTTACTACTGTAGGTATTTTTAGATCTGTGTGATAAATATTAATTAGTTGCTAAGTGTCATATGTCCTATTGTCATTACAACACCGGAGTCTGTAGCCTGATAATGTTGTTAGAACAATAGAGGCCATAAACGCATTAAACAAAATCCTATAAAGTTCTAATACATATTATACTGTACACACTTCCCATGACATCGTCTTCTTAATTGATTGGATTTTCTCGTAAATTAGGGATAAAAATGCAAGAGCATCTCAATGAATTAGAATATCATCAAAAAGTTAATTTTTTTGCAGTAATTCAATACAAAAAGTGAAATGCATATATTATATATTCATTACAGAGTAATCTATTTCAAGTGTTTATTTCTATAAATGTTGATGATAATGGCTTACAGCCAATAAAAACCCAAAGAAAATTAAAGTAGGGAGGATGAAGGGTTAAAAACTGCACTGCCATATTCCACGAGACATCAAAGGGTGAATATAAATATTGATTTATTAGTCAACACGTTTCAGGACTCCCTAAAACATGGCACTATGATATTGATTTGTCCTGAAAAAGAGGCCAGGGAGCCCTGTTGACTAATAAATCAATATTATATTCACCCTTTGATGTCTCGTGGAATAAGGCAGCGTGGTTTTTAATCCTTCATCCTCCCTATTCTATATGCATCACACTGGGGACTGCAGCAGCTGTGATATGCTTTTATAGTGGTTGTGACGCCTCTGATACCTATTTAGGTCATATTTTATCTCTCAGACTCTCCATCCTCCCTATTTGAATTTTCTGAGATAATGACCTTTGGGTTTTGATTGGCTGTAAGCCATAATCATCAACATTAACATAAATAAACACTTGAAATAAATCACTCTGTAATGGAATCTATATAATATAATGTGTTTCACTTTATGTACTAAATTACTGAAATAAATTTTTTGATGATATTCTAATTCATTGAGACGCACCTGCATATGCCCCAATGTCTTATTGCACTCTTTCCAGGAGTGGTGCACATAATTACACATGGAAAATGACATTTGTGTTTTTTGTCCTGAGGAAGGAGAAAGTATTCTCGGAAATGGTTTCCCATCTTCTTCTACTTGTATTATTTGAGAAATAAAGAAAGGTAGATGTCAGCCGAACAACTATCTCATATTTGAAAGTTTGTGAACTCTTCATAATGTTCCATATTTCTGCACACATTTAACCTAAACATGGGTAAGAGTCCTAAGAAGTAAAAAGAGCTAAGTCAACAAAATGAGTCAAAAATATAAGACTTAAATTTTATTAAATAAAAAAAAAAGTAATCCAATATAACAAGTCTGTGAGTAGCAAATGTCTATAAAGTTTTGCTTGCAGTATCTAGTTTGTGCCCCTTGTGCCACAATAACTGTAGCTATGTTTTCTGTAAATGTTGATTGGTACTGCACATCAGCTTGGAGGAATTTTAGCTAGGTCCTCCCTACAAAACAGCTTCATCTCTGATGGCCACTTTACACGTCCCAACATCGTTTTGATATTGTATACAACGGCACGGGAGCGCGCACTTTTTTGGGTGAAATCCAAGATCGCATAGAAGCTGTCACACAGGGAGATATCGGCAGGCAACACAACTGCGATGTCTACGCCCCCTTTGTACGAGCGAACCAGGGAAAGACCATTTAACATGGGAGTGAATAGGGGAAGTGGTTCTCCAAGTTGTTGGGCTGTCACACAGCACGATCCTGCCAGATCGTCCATCCAATATTGGGCCGTTGGAGAGCCTGCACAATTCTTCCCCGATATCGGTTTGGCATCGTTCTTGCGTCGCATTGCTCATTTACACCACACAACGCACGAACGATATCGGCGCCAACGCACTAACCACATGACTTTTTATCGAAGTTGGACGACGATATCGGGACGTGTAAAGTGGCCATTAGGTTTGTGGGATTTCTGCTATAAACTGATTGCTTCTTGTCCCTTCCACAACATTTCTACATGATTAAGGTTAAGAATTTGACGGTTATTTGCAAATTGTCACTTCCGTGAGGAAGTAGACAAACTCCAGTTCCACCTAATAAAGGTAGCAAAAAGCAAGAATTCTGGCCAAAACACCTTGAAATGTTAGAAAATGTTCGCACAAATGTAAGGTTGGAAATGTTGGCAATACAGGGGAGGGACCAGGAGTGCCCAACTAATTCATGATAATTTAGACTACTAAAGTGGCGGTGATTGCACTAGGAATGTACTCCAGTCCTTGCTCGGAGTAACATTACTGATGTTGGTGTACAGTAGTTGAAAGATACACCAAATTCATTGAGACGCACGATTCTTAATAAATTAGGCACATTACTGCAGCACACACCAAGCCTGAGCACTGAACTCCAGTCTCGATGAAGCTGATCCTTTAGCTTTTTATCTTTTTCAACCATTCATTTCTAGAATGACTTGTGTGCTTTAGGTCATTGTCTTGCCAAATAACCCACCTTCTCGAGACTTATAAAAGGTCAGATGTTCTGACATTTTCCTGTAGAATTTGCAGGTGAAATTCCTTGTTCTATCAATCATGGCAGCCATCTTCACCAAGATGCAGCAATGCAGTCCCAAACCATGACACTACCAATACCATGTTTCACAGATGGTATTGATGCTGCTCTACAGGTTTTCTATTTTTACAAATATAAAGATTATTATTTAAACCAATAAACTGTATTTTGGTCTCATCTATCCACAAATTATTGTACCAATATCTTTCTGGCTTTAGTAGGTGATCTTTGGCAAATGGGTAGCAATGTTCTTTTTAGAGAGCAGCAGCTTGGGTTCCTTTGACACCATTAGAGACCTTGCTTTTATTTAGCAATCTTTTTTGGTCCACCACTTCTAGGGTGAATAATAATTAGGGGCATAATGGTCAAGGGCGCAGATGATGTGACAGATTGGGCCCTTGGATGAAAGGGACCTGATAATGCACGTCAGTGGGGTGTATGTCCTCACATGGAAATCCAGTTGAAATGTATTGTGGAGCAAAGTGCCAGTGGACATAACAAATGTACAATAGTTTTGGTATAGCGAACTTGTTTGGTAAAATATGAAATATGGTGATATTTACAGTAGTTGCTCCATAAATATTTAATAATATTTAGAAAATGTTCGTATTGTTGTGTTGAAAAACTAAATTACTTACCGGTAATGTTTTTTTCCGGAGCCATGACAGCACCACCTTAGAGATAGGTTCCGCCCATCCAGAACAAGAAACCCCTGAAATAATAAGGGCAGCACCTCCTCATTGCCTCAGTTGGTTACAGAGTATGGAGGGGACTACCAGAAAAAATTAGTATGTTGTGAGGCATGCCGACACTATAGCATGTGGCCGGTATGACTCATATGGGCCTGTGGCAATCTGGGTGATTGCTGGACCTAGCAGCACACATAGGGTTAAGTGTGTGTTAGCTCTGTAGTAGTACACATGGGGTTAACTGCAGCTAGGTTTGTGTGAATGCTGATGACTCACTGCTTCCCAGGTGGGTGTGGCTGGCAGAGATGTTAGGCTGCCTAGGGCTGAGAGAGAACATCAGAATGAACCTTTGAGATGTGAGGTTGTGGGTCAGAGGCGTCCCGTCCCTTTGGGACGCGGAGGGAAGCCTGCTCTCTCCATGCGGGAGGCACCTGTCCCTCTGACAAGTTTGAGCCTGTGGCCAGACAGTGGGCTGAGATGGCTCCGGGAATTGGGGGAACCGTGACCAAACCTGGTGGGCGCAAGCTCAGATGTGAGGGTGCAGCTGTGGTCCTGGAGACCTGACTGGTATGGAGGTATGGAGGTGGCTGGCGAACTGGAAACACATGGTGATGAGACCTTGGGGATGCCTGGTATACCTGGTAGCTCAGGTTTGCTAAACCCTGGTCTGAGCCCGTATAGGCTGAGGTCCAAGGATATCTTATGATGGACTGTGTGTGTGGATATGTATGAGGCTGTGCCTTGTAAGGGTCACAGTCCATGGATATTTTATGATGGACTGTGCAGGCATCTGTATGGGCCTGAGTAGGCGGCAGTCCATGGATGTGGTATGATGGACTGGATGTAGATGTGTATGGGCCCGGTACTAGGTGGAAGTCCATGTAGCCTCATAATGAACGGTATGCATGGGTGAGACTGGGTATGTCTCAAAGGCCAGGTGGCATTAACCGCCATTGGGACTGACTGGCAGGTCGTGATGGTCCTGTTGATCCATGTATGTGTATGGGACTGGATGTACTGGATGTGTCCCGGGTCCCGGTGGATCCATAAAGGTCTCTTATGTAGGGTGCCTCAAATGGACATGGCTTTCCTTAGAGTCATCTGAGGGTTGTGTATAGTCTCTACCACTAATGAGATAACCCTCTGTTGCTTCTCTGGAGGAAGGAAACAACGTTGGGACAGGGAATGCAATATGAGACCCAGGAAGGTCTGATGTCTTGAGGGTATCAATCTCGATTTCTCCATAATGATCAACCATCCTAGATTCATCAATACGGTCCTTTCTCCAGCTGAATGCTGCAGTCTAAGGGTGACTTTCCCACTATTAAGAAATCATCTAGATATGGGACTATAAGCACCCCCTGTTGATGTAGGTGAGCCATCATCTCTGCCACAATCTTGGTGAAGATTCTCGGAGCACTTGACTAACCTAATGGAAGGGGTTGAAACTGGAAATGTATGAGCACATTTCCTATGTAAAGTGCAACCCGGATCTCTGATGAGATGGATGAATAGGGACATAAGTGTCCTTGAGGTCTAATACTACCATGTGACAGTCCACAAACAGTTTCCACCTTCAGGCAGTTTTGAATGATCTTCCGAATCCAGGTGCAGGTGGGTATGCTGGACCAGTCTGGGAGAAAGGAGGAATGTCTTCCCCCCCACACATTGGGCGACCTGTCATTTGGAGGACTTCTTATGGTCAGAGGTGTTCTTGAAAATGAACCCTGACTTCTTGTCATCTCTCTCGGACTAGGAATCTCGAGATCTCTTCGGTGACTTCCTACAGGAGAACCTTTTCCTCTGAAAGGAAAAGCCCTTAAAGGTGGATGCAGGGAAGAAAGAACAATTCTTCTTTTTAATCACTTGACTTTTCCAGAATGTCATCTAGAGATTCATGTAAGAGGTCTTGTGAACCCTCATAGATAGTGGTATATTCTTTGTAAAGCAGAGAGACTATACTCCTAACTGGAGTGACTTACTCTCACTTCCAGATTGATTGATCCACTGATCCAGGAGTGACCTCCTATTGTTTCCTATACATTAAATTCTGAGCCCCGCTGGGTTCTGATTTATTTTTTGACTGTGTATGCTGATGTATAAATTGCTGCAATTAACTTGTTTGGTCTGACATTTGTCATATATAATGGTGCCCTTGTCTGGTTTAATTACCAATTTTAAATGGTTTAACTTCCTTTTGTCTGTACACTGTTCCAATAAAAATTTTGTATATATCTTGTAGTATCACAGGTGTGCTCCCATACTTTCTAATATGTCATGTCTGTTTCTGCTGTTTTCATGTGTTGTTTCCATGACATGGTGAGCACCCACCTTTTTATCTGAATAGAACCTTGTGGTGCTCCTCTTTCTCCTAATTATTAAGTCCTTGAGACCAGCAGCTAAACTTGGAACAGCATCTCTCATGGTGTGTCATGGGCGCTGCCATCATGAAATCGATTGAGCATGCGCTGGTGACATCACTTCCAGTTTTCCAGCCCGAAACCGGAAGTAACCTAGGAGTGCAAAATTCGAATGCAGGAACTGCTTCTGATCTTCACATGGGCGCACAGCGTGACAGGGCAAGAGCCGTGCATGTGCGCTGCCACAGGTAATGCTGGGGCCAAGGTACCACCGCTTGTGGTCCCCTGCCAGGCCCCACACCATCCACCGCAAGGGAGTATCCTGGGGAGGTGCATCTGGATTCAAGATCTGTGGTCACGGCCAGGTAAGCCGCCCTTCCAGCCCACAGGTCAGGACGAGGGAACAAGAATAGGTTGCAGCAGTTCAGAGGTTTCCCTCTCCAGGAGAGGAAACCAAACTGAGTCAGAAAGGAGGTGCCACCATTTTTAGATCAGGGGTTTCCTGTCCTGAATGGATGGAACCTCTCTCTCAGGTGGTGCTGTCATGGTAATGTTGGAAAATTAATATATATATATTCTTTTTAATCGGGGTATAGAGGGGAGACAGAGTGTGAATACATATCTCTATTGGAATTAAAACATTACAAGGGCCTGTACATCTGACCAACATGCTGATGGGGGTTCTGGTCCAAATTTTACAACAGGGCCCATAGAACTCTCGTTACATATCTGGTAACAAATTTAGAATTCTCCCATTTGCACACAATCTGTCTGACTATGGAGTGGTTGAGATTATCTTATATCCTTTTCCAGTCTGTTGAGTATGAACAACTCTACTCCTGAGGTCTTCAGAAATCTTTGATCATGTCCTGATACACTTCAATAAACAGGGCTGCGAAGTCGGTAAGCCAAACATCCAACTCTTCAATTTCCCTGAACGCGACTCAGACTCTGACTTTGACTCCACAGCCCTGTCAATAAACTAGTGTTGTGAAGATCAGACTTTGATGGATCCTGATGCTTTAAATAAAACAGGTTGCCCACTCACACCTATCAATCCCATTGATTCAAAACGCTAATTCAACTTTAGTAGCCAAGCGTAGTAGAACGGAGAGGGTGGATGCACAATCGCGCTGCCTTCTGTGGTGTTGAAATTAAGCCAAATCCGAGGAGCTTAGTTGCAAGTGTATTAAACTCGACGCGTTTCGTGTGCTACAGCACACTTCATCAGGACTTAAAATCACATTACAGGCAAACATATATATACCTATAAATAGGTAGCCGGAATTGAAACATATGCACACGTCATCAAGCGTAGTGTAAATAATCAAGCTACGTTTAATCTTAGTGATATACTTCATTACTCTTTGAAACCAATTTAACCCCTTCCCGACCTTTGACGTTGTACAACGTCATGAAAGTCGGTGCCTTCCCCACCTATGATGTTGTACAACGTCATGGTGGTTACCGTGGCTCGTTGCCGCAGTAACCACCATCGGGCCCCGGTGCTCTGTGATTCCTATCACAGAGCACCGGGGCTTGAGGTCAGGGGATGTGGATTCCCCAACCCGCCCCCAGGATCATAGCGATTGGCTGTTTGAACAGTCAATCACCGTGATCCT
Organism: Allobates femoralis; assembly: GCA_033576535.1. Taxonomy (NCBI): domain Eukaryota; kingdom Metazoa; phylum Chordata; class Amphibia; order Anura; family Aromobatidae; genus Allobates; species Allobates femoralis. The sequence continues at coordinate 106,943,795 of JARQOC010000008.1, read as the reverse complement.
CTGCAAGCTATCCAAGGGGCTGTGGAGCGGCTCTAATGGGGGTGATCATCCCATCAGATCGCTTCCATCATATGGAAGCGATCTGATGGATGATCACCCCCATCAGAGCCGCTCCACAGCCGCTCTGCACCTGCCGCCGCCGATAATCTTGTGCCCGGCTGTCTCTCCCGCCTCGCCTTCCCTCATCCACTCCTCCCCCTCGTTCTCCTACCCTCGTTCTCCTGCACTCCCTCTGAGCCCCTCCTCCGAGCTCCTCCTCCTAGCCCCTCCTCCTTGCCCCCCCTCCATGACCCACGCTCCCACCTCTGTGACCCGCGCTCCCCCCTGCTCACCTCTGCTCCCCCCTGCTGGCTGCCATCTCTCCTGCGCTCCTTTGCTACTGATAGCTGAGGAGCTGCAGTACACCGGGCACCATGCTGCCAGGAGGATCTCCGCTGTTAGGAAAAGTATGGATGGATGGGATGAATGGATGGTGCATGGATGGATGCATGCATGGATGGGTGCATGCATGGGAGGATGGATTGATGGTACATGGATGGGTGCATGCATGCATGGATATAGATGGGTGCTTGCATGTATGGATGGGTGCATGCATGGGTGGATGGATGGGTGCATGCATTTGAGGATGGATGGGTGCATGCATGGATGGGTGCATGCATGCATGGATGGATGCATGCATGGGTGGATGGATGCATTGATTGTGCATGGATGGGTGCATGCATGAATGGGTGCATGCATGGATGGATGGTGCATGGATGGATGCATGCATGGGTGCATGCATGGGTGGATTGATGGGTGCATGCACGGATGGATGCATGCATGGGTGGATGCATGCATGGGTGGATGAATGTGTGCATGGATTGATTTGTGCGTGCATGGATGTGAGCGTGCGTGGATGTGTGTGTGCATGGATGTGGATGTGTGCATGCGTGGATGTGTGCATACATGGATTTGTGCGTGCGTAGATGTGTGCGTGCGTGGATGTGAGCGTGCGTGGATAGATGTGAGCGTGCATGGATGTGTGCGTGGATTTGAGCGTGCGTGGATGTGCGCGTGTGTGGATGTGAGCGTGTATGGATGTGAGCATGTGTGGATGTGAGCGTGCGTGGATGTGAGCATGCGTGGATGTGTGCATGTGTGAATAGATGTGAGCGTGAATGGATGTGAGCATGCGTGGATGTAAGCGTGCGTGGATGTGTGTGTGAGTGGCTGTGTGCGTGGCTGTGTGCGTGCGTGGATGTGAGCGTGTGTGGATGTGTGCGTGGATGTGTGTGTGCGTGCATGGATGTGAGCGTGCGTGGATGTGTGCGTGTGTGGATGATGGGTGGATGGATGCATGGGTGGATGGATGCAACAAGGGATCAAGGGTCCTATTGTTATAGTCTCTGGGATCATAGTCATGGTGCACTGTATGACAGATCATTGCCATACAGTGCACCATAACTCTGACCCCAGAGACTGTAGGAAGAGGACACTTGATCCCTTGCTGCAGTCTCTGGATTGAGCAGAGGCGATCGAGCATCGTGGGACCTTCGTTGTGGACTATGTCAGAGACGATCAAGCGTCGTGGGACCTTCGTTGTGGACTACGTCGGATCTTTATAATAAAGATGGAGTCTGAATTTTTTTTTTTTTTTTTCAAATAAAAAGATTTTTCTCTGTGTGGTATATTTTCTTTTACTATTTACTAGAGATTCCTAATGGCCGGGTCTAACATTGGCCCGACATTATGAATCTCGGGCTTAGTGCCAGCTGCCAATAAAAAAGCTGGCATTAACCCCTTTATTACCCAGTTTGCCACCGGCACCAGGGCAACTGGAAGAGTCTGGGTACAGCGCCTGAAAATGGCGCTTCAATGAATGCGCCATTTTCTGGGGTGGCTGCGGGCTGCAATTCGCAGCATGGGGGGCCCAGAACGCTTGGGCCTCTCCATGCTGCGGATTCCAGCCCCCAGCTGCCTACTTGTACCTGGCTGGACCAAAAATATGGGTGAGCCTAACGTAATTTTTTTTCCAGAATTAGTTCTAGAAAAAAAAAAAGGGCTTTGCTGTATTTTTGGTTGCCAGCCAGGTACAATGAGGCAGCTGGGGGTTGGTGGCAATCCGTTACTGCCAAGTTGTACCTGGCTGGACCAAAAATATGGCGGAGCCCCACGTCATTTTATTTTTCTGGAATTCGTTCTAGAAAAGAAAAAAAAAGGGCTTTGCTGTAATTTTGGTTGCCAGACAGGTACAACGAGGCAGCTGGGGGTTGGTGGCAATCCATAGCTGCCAAGCTGTAGCTGGCTGGACCAAAAATATGGCGGAGCCCCACATAATTTTTTTTCTAGAATTAGTCCTAGAAATAAAAAAAAATGGGCTTTGCTGTATTTTTGGTTGCCAGCCAGGCACAATGAGGCAGTTGGGGGTTGGTGGCAGTCCGTAGTTTCCAAGTTGAACCTGGCTGGACCAAAAATATGGCAAAGCCCCACGTCATTTTTTTTTTATTACTTCTACAAATAAAATGACATGGAGCTTTGCCGTATTTCTGGTTGTCAGCCAGGTTTAACTTGGCAGTTAGGGGGCTGGAATCCTCAGCGTTGAGAGACCCAAATGTTGTGGGCCCACCATGCTGCAAATTGCAACCCACAGCGACCCCAGAAAATAGTGCATTAATTAGAGGCATCATTTTCTGGTGCTGTACCCCAACTCTTCCAATCACCCTTCTGCTGGTGGCACACAGGGGCTCTCTGTATGCGACATGGTGCCCGCTAACAAGTTGAATGGAAAATTAGCTACAGATGTTATGCGGACACCATGTCACGTATGGAGAGCCCCTGTGTGCCTAAATATTGGAGCTCCCTCACAAGTGACCCTATTTTAGAAACTATACCCCCCAAGGAATTTATCTAGATGCATAGTAAGCACTTTGAATCCCCAGGTGCTTTACAAATCTAATATATAAAGCTGAACGTGTGTATGTGTGTGTGTGTGTGTGTATGTCCAGGATTGGCATCTACACCGTCGCAGCTACAGCCACAAAATTTTGCACAGTCACACGTCTGGATCTTGAGAGCGTCATAGGCTATGTTGCGAGGCAAAATTTTAACCCCACGTGTTCCAATTTACCAAACAATTTTGGCCCTATCTACATAATGGAGAGAAAGTGACAGTTACCAGTTGACAGTTGTGAATGAGAGGGGCTTAATGACAGCGCCAAAGACTAACAGCATATACCAGCATATAGTCACTAAGGTGGGGCCTTGACATGGAATATTCACCACGCACGGTGACATGTATACACACCACATGCACACACAGAGTAACAGCTAAGGTGGAGCCCCAACATTGGATACTCACCACGCACTGGAACACAAACACACACCACAAAGAGACACACACAACACAGAGACACACACCACACAGACACCCCCCCACAGGGACACACACCCCACAGGGACATACACACATACACACCCCACAGGGACACAAATACACACACACACACACACACACCACACAGGAACACACAGACCCCATAGGGATGGACACACATTACAGAGACACCCCTCCCCCCACAATGACACACACCACAGGGACTCCCCTCTCCCCCAAAAGGACACACACCACAGGGACACATGCACACCACTGGGACACACACCCCAGTGACACACACCACACAGACAGACACAGATGTGCACAAATCGCCTCACACAACTCGCCTCATATGTCTGGTATCTTTACTTTCCAAAAATAAACATCTGATTAAAAACAGCCAAATGTGCAACACATGTGCCATATAGGGAATTAAGGCAGATGTCAGTCACATGAGCTGTGTTTTATGTGTATGTGTGAGGTAATATATACTGCCCGGCCAGGGGAGGGTTTACTGTTGGCTGGAGATTTTTTAGGCTACCTATAGCAACCAATCACAGCTTAGCTTCTATTTTCCTACAGGTCATTAATAAGACATATTCAAATTCTATTTTGTTATAGCTAACAGCAGTTATTTATTAACCAGGGCATAGCGGGGTAGTACACCTAGTTGATCCATAAAAATGAAAAAGTACTTTTTTTTCCACAAAAAGTTTCTTTTTTCATTTTTACAGATCAATTTGTGAAGCACCTGGGGGTTCAAAGTGCTCACTATGAATCTAGATAAGTTCCTTGGGGGGTCTAGTTTCCAAAATGGGGTCAGTTGTGGGGGAGCTCCAATGTTTAGGCACACAGGGGTTCTCCAAACGCGACATGGTGTTCGCTAACAATTTGAATGGAAAATTAGCTCAAATTGTTGACGGACACCATGTCGCGTTTGGAGAGCCCCTATGCGTCTAAACATTGGAGCTCCCCCACAAGTGACCCCATTTTGGAAACTAGACCCCCAAGGGAACTTATCTAGATGGGTGGTAAGCACTTTGAACCACCAAATGTTTCACAAATTGATCTGTAAAAATTAAAAAGTACTTTTTTTTCCCAAAAATTTATTTTAACCTAAATGTTTTAATTTTCACATGGGCAACAGGATAAAATGCATTCTAAAATTTGTTGGGCAATTTCTCCTGAGTACACCGATACCTCATATGTGGTCATAAACCACTGTTTGGGCGCACGGCTGGGCTCAGAAGGGAAGGAGCACCATTTCACTTTTTGAATGGAAAATTAGCTCCAAAAGTCAAATTGTGCTCCTTCCCCTCTGAGCCCTGTCGAGCGCCCAAACAGTGGTTTATGACCACATATGAGGTATCGGTGTACTCAGGAGAAATTGCCTAACAAATTTTAGGATCCATTTTATCCTGTTGCCCATGTGAAAATGAAAGAATTGAGGCTAAAAGAACATTTTTGATAGAAAAATTAAAATGTCCATTTTCTCCTTCCACGTTGCTTTAGTTCCTGTAAAGCATCTGAAGGGTTAATAATCTTCTTGAATCTAGTTTTGAGTAGCTTGAGTGGTACTGTTTTTGGAATGGTGTCACGTTTGGGAGTTTTCTGTCATGTACACCCCTCAAAGGGACTTCAAATGTGATGTGGTCACTAAAAAAAATGGTTTTATACATTTTTTTGAAAAATTGCTGATGAACTTTGAACCCTTATAACTTCCTGCCAAAAAAATTTAATTTCCAAAATTGTGCAGATGTAAAGTAGACATGTGGGAAATGTTATTTATTAACTATTTTGTGTCACATAACTCTCTGGTTTAGCAGAATAAAAATTCAAAATTTGAAAATTGCGAAATTTTCTAAATTTTTGCAAAATGTTAGATTTTTTCAAAATAAACGCAAAGATTATCGACCTAACATTACCACTAACATGAAGCCCAATATGTCACAAAAAAACAGTCTCAGAATCGCTAGGATCCGCTGAAGCATGTTAGAGTTATTACCTCATAAAGGGACACTGGTCAGAATTGCTAAAAATGCCAAGGTCTTTAGGGTCAAAATAGGCTGGGTCATGAAGGGGTTAAATAATGTCCAGATGGCCAACCCAAAAAACATGTGAAAGTTATAATAAATATCAAAAATGAATACCGTATATACTCGCGTATAAGCTGAGTTTTTCAGCCCAAAAATTGGGCTGAAAAGTCCCCCCCTCGGCTTATACGTGAGTCACTGTATACTGTATACACTGTATACAGTGTATACAGTATACAGGCCCGCCCCCATCAGTATACAGGCCCCCCTGCCTTGTGCACAATCCTGTAAAGGAAGAGATTAGTATACTTATCACTGTCCCGCTGCCGCTGTCCCGCCGCTGTCATCGCGCTCCTCCGTCTTCATCCGTCTTCTTCCGGCTTCCTCCGGTCGGCGCAGGCAATGACGTCATTGTCTGCGCGACCGAGGAGGAAACCGGAAGAAGACGGAGGAGCGCAATGGCGGCAGCGGGACAGTGATAAGTATACTAATCTCTTCCTTTACAGGATTGTGCACAAGGCGGGGGGGCCTGTATACTGATGGGGGGGGGCTGTATACTACCTCTGGGGCTGCGTGTATACTACCACTGGGGCTGTATATACCTCTGGGGCTGCTGTATACTGATGGGGGGGCTGTATACTACCTCTGGGGCTGCTGTATACTACCACTGGGGCTGCTGTATACTACCACTGGGGCTGTATATACCACTGGGGCTGCTGTATACTACCACTGGGGCTGTATATACCACTGGGGCTGCTGTATACTACCACTGGGGCTGTATATACCACTGGGGCTGCTGCTGTATATACCACTGGGGCTGCTGCTGTATATACCACTGGGGCTGCTGCTGTATACTAACTACTGGAGCTGCTGCTGTATATACCACTGGGGCTGCTGCTGTATATACCACTGGGGCTGCTGCTGTATACTACCACTGGGGCTGCTGTATATACCTCTGGGGCTGCTGTATACTAACTACTGGGGCTGCTGCTGTATATACCACTGGGGCTGCTGCTGTATATACCACTGGGGCTACTGCTGTATACTACCACTGGGGCTGCTGTATATACCTCTGGGGCTGCTGTATACCACACTGCTGGGGGCTGTATACCTGTGCTGGGGTCCACCCTCGGCTTATACACGAGTCAATAGGTTTTCCCAGGTTTTGGGGGCAAAAGTAGGGGAGTCGGCTTATACACGGGTCGGCTTATACACGAGTATATAGGGTAGTTAAAAAAGAGGGATTTTTGTATAATCCTTTTCTCCACACTCATCATTGGGGGACACAGGACCATGGGTGTATGCTTTTCTGCCACTATGAGGCGACACTAAGTAGAGAATAAACTTAAGCCCTCCTTCCTGCAGTATACACCCATACGTAGGCAGTCAGCTTAGTACTAAAGCAGTAGAGCACGTTAACGTAATAAGATAAAAAAGGTGTAAGCCAAGGTTCTTAACAGACTATTACAGATTGAGAGGGCGGGTGCTGTGTTCCCCAATGATGAGCTCAAAGACAAGGATTTTACAGTGAGTACACAAAAATCCCTGTTCCTCCTTCGCATCATTGGGGGACACAGGACCATGGTATGTTCTAAAGCAGTCCCTGGGTAGGAATTAGTCGAACAGCGGTCGAGTGTCATGCACCAGCTGCTTACAGATGCGCGTCTGCAAAATTTTTCTGCCTAGGCTTGCGTCTGCAGAGACCTGGGTGTGAATGTTGTAGTGTTTGGTGAAGGTATGCAGCCTGGACCAGGTTGCAGCCTTGCAAGCCTGAGTTGCCGAGGCCTGGTGACGAATGGCCCATGAGGTGCCACTGATCGAGTTGAGTGAGCTTTGATCCCTGCTGGAAATGGCATGCCTTTGACATGGTAAGACTCTTTGATTGCTGAGCGGATCCATCTTGCCAATGTGGACTTAGACACAGCCATCCCTTTCCTAGGTCCCTCGGGGATGACGAACAGCGTTTCTGTTTTATGGAATGAGACTGTTCGGGAAATGTAGCGTCTGAGAGATCTTACTAGGTCCAGGGTGGAAGCTGGTTTTCGAAGCGGTGTAGGGGAACTGGGCATAAGGATGGAAGGACAATATCCACATTAAGGTGGAAGTGGGACACCACCTTGGGCAAGAAGGATGGGAACAGACAGAGAACTACTTTATCCTTGTGGAAAGATAGGAAGGGCAGGTGGCAGGATAGGGTGGCTGGTTCGGACATGCACCTGATTGATGTGATTGCGACCAGGAAGGCGACTTTCCATGAGAGGTGGGGCAAAGGTACTTCTTGCAGGGGCTCGAAGGGGGGTTCCTGTAGGGCACTCAGAACTAGGTTTAAGTCCCAGACGGCTACGGGGGTCCTGTAGGGAGGCCATGTGTGCAAGACCCCCTGAATTAATGTCTTGACCTGTGGTTTGGACGCAATCCTGCGTTGGAATAGAACACTTAGGGCTGAGATTTGGCCCTTGATGGAGCTGGGTGCTAAGCCAGAGTTAAGGCCGGTGTGAAGGAACTCCAGGATTGTAGGGATGGAAAAAAGGCATGGGTTACGGTTGAGGTCCTCACACCACCGGAAAAAGGTAGCTGCGCGAGGAAGTTGGTTTTCAGGCATTAACCATGGAGGTTATGACCTCTGGTGTAAATCCTGCTTGGGTCAGGATCCAGGATTCAATAGCCACGCCGTTAAAGACAGGGCTCCCGAGTTCTGTTGGTAAATGGGGCCCTGGGATATAAGGTCCGGTCGGTTCAGGAGTGGCCAGGATGCGTCGGCGAGGAGCTGTACGAGCTGCGTACCATGCTCGTTGTGGCCAGTCTGGGGCAATGAGTATTACTTGAAGCCTTTCCGCTTTGATTTTTCTGATCACTCGCGGGATCAGTGGTAGTGGGGGAAAAATGTATGGGAGTTGGAAATGGCACCAAGGGAGGACCAGCGAGTCCACTCCTAGCGCCAGAGGGTCCCGAGACCTGGCTACAAAGACCGGAACGTTTGCATTCATTCTTGACGCAATGAGGTCTATGTCGGGGGTTCCCCAGCGCTAACAGATTTGTAGAAAGACTTTTGGATGTAGGGACCATTCTCTTGACGCCAGTGCCTGGCGGCTTATGAAGTCTGCTGCCCAGTTGTCCACTCCCGGGATGTGGACTGTTGATATGACTGACTGAGTTTTTTGGTCCAGTGTAGGATATGTTTGACTTCGCACATTGCAGATTTGCTGCGTGTGCCGCCCTGATGATTGACGTATGCCACCGCCGTAGCGTTGTCTGATCTGGATGCGGATGTTGCGACAGGCTAGGAGGTGGTGAAAGTGTTGGAGTGCTAAGCGGATCGCTCGCAACTCCAGAATGTTGATTGGGAGGGGTGACTCATGTGGCGTCCAGTGGCCTTGGGACGTGTGTTGACGATAGACGGCCCCCCAGCCGAGTAGGCTGGCGTCGGTGGTTACAACTAGCCACTGGACTGGGAGAAAGTATTTTCCCTGCGTGATGATGGTCGTGTCCACCATTTGAGTGCCTTTTTGACTTTCGTGGATAGGCGGTGCTTGTGGTCGAGGCTGAAGGGGCTTCTGTCGCAAGCCGAGAGGGAGCTGTAGGGGTCGGAAGTGTGGCTGAGCGAAGGGAACTGCTTCCATTGCGGCTACCATCTTTCCTAGGACTCCCATGCTGAAATGGATGAATTGGGATGGACAGCTGCAAAGAGTGTGAACTCCTTTGCGGATTGCAGTGGCCTTGTCTTGCGGGAGTATAATTAGCAGTCGTGCGGTGTCTTCCCTAGGACGTTTATGGTCAGGGCCGGCATTAGCGATGATTTTTCTGGGTTTATAAGCCACCCCAGGCGGGACAGTGTGTCTGTTGTTATTTGGACGCTCTCGAGGCATGTTTGGAAGGATGGCCCTTTGATTAGCAAGTCCTTTCGGTCTTTGGTAAAGGTGTTATGACCCCGGTTTTGAGTAGTGAATTAGTGAATTGATGGCCTTGAAAAACTGTTGAGCGTTTGTTTTGGAAGATAGCCAGAGGAAAAACCGATTTGGAGGCCGGGATGAGAATTCTATTTTGTAGCCTGACGACACCAGTTCTTTGACCCAATTGTCATGCACGACAGCGAACCATGAGTGGCGGAAGAGTTGGAGACGTCTGCCTTTTATGTTGGTGTTCGGCGGTTGGGGGAAGGAGTCATGCGTTGAACCTTTGGGGTCTTGCGCCCTTAGCGTTGGTTTGTTTAGGGTGGCTTTCCAGGTGTGGTTGGTTTTCAATGAGAGCAGGGTATTGTTGACCCCGCGGATAGGCCGCCCTGCACTTGTGTTAGCGGTTGAGGTGGGCCATCCTGATGTCCCGTGGGGGACGCGAGATCGTGATTGTGACTGTGGGAGGCGAAAAGCCCGCTTGAACCTTTGTTGGGGGAGAAACTTGCTTTTTTCCCCTGTGGTTTCGGAGATGAGTTGGTCAAGTTTTTCACTGAATAGGCGACCTCTTTGGTAGCGGAGGTTTATGAGGGACCTTTTTGATGCGAAGTCCGCGTGCCAGCCTCAGGACCAGAGGGTTTGCTGCTGCCAACGCGGTACAGTTGGCTGTGTCTATGGAAGCAAGTAAGAAGTACTCCACAGCCGTTGTAAGTTGGTCGAGTAGGTCAGTTGGGTTCTGTGAGTCGGTGTCTTGCAATATTGCGCATAAGGAATGTATACAGTATACTGCTGCTTTTGAGACCCACACTTTAGCGAACGAGGGTGAGAGGGCTGCTCCTGAGGCTCCAAAGACCGAGCGTGCCAGATTATCTAGTTAGCGGTCGTTGGAGTCTTTGCTAGAAGACCTGTCAGAGAGCGTAAGTAAGGTTTTGTTAGCTAGGCGCGACACTGGGGGGAAGGGGTCAACAGCTGGCGACACAGCCCATTCCTTATGATGGACTGATGTGAAGGGGTATTTGGCCTCAATGGGCTTACGACTTGCGAAGCGCTTGTCTGGCCGGTCCCAATGTCGTTGGATTATATCTCTAAAATAGTTGTGGTTAGAGAAGACTCGACGAGAGCGTTTTGCCTTTGTAAAAGAGACTGTGCGGTCTGGAGTGGTGGCAGATTAGTCTTTCATGTTTAGTGTCTTGTTACCAGCTCGATGAGGCTGTTAACCATTGCTTGGGTGTCAGTGATCTCACTTCCGTGGGACGCATCTTGCTCTGATAGTTTCCCTCCGGAGAGTGATTCAGGCTGGTCATTGGGTGAAGGGGAGCGAGACATGTTTCTTATGGGTGACATGGTGGGAGAGCGTTATTGGGACGGACTTGTCTGGGTCCGTCTTCTGGTTGCCACGGGGGCTGTAGACTGGGGATGTTCCCTGCTGGAGTGGGAGGAGTGACGTTTGTTGTCACTGGCTGTATTAGAGCCGGAACGTGATTTCATCATTTGGACTAATGATTGTACCTGTTGCGACAGTGCCCTGGCCCCATGGAGGGATGTCAGACGTATCGGGAGCTGGGTCAGTGGTAGTCTCAGTGGGGCATTGCAGTTTGCAATCTTTGCAAAGCGTGTCTGCGTGGGAGCGCAGTCTGGCAGTTGGTGCATGATACCTTGCCCCCTGTGTTCTTCTTGCTTTTATCTTTGGGTGGCTTGGGGTCTGTCATATTGTATGAGATTATGGTTAAAAGTGGTACTGCAGTGTACTAAGCGGTTTGCTATGACAGCAAAAGAGCCGACACTGGACAGGGGGTGATAGTCTGCAGGGAGGGGAGTCGCCTATGGGAGCTTACCCGACTCCTGTGTCCCCTTATTCGTGCAGTCTGGTGAGGTGCTGAGCTGTTTTCCCTTCAGAGGCACCAGAAGAAAGGACTGTGGAGTGGATGTGCCCTGCAGTAGTGTGTGGGCTTTGTGTGGCCCCCTTGGTGGAAGAGGAGGGGGAAGCCAGGAGAGGGCCAGGTAAGATGGTGTAGGCTTATTTTTCTGTGGGGCTGCAGCTGTGCTACACATGCAGTCTTTGTTTTAATTTTCACGCATGTCTGGGGGCGTGGTTTGTGGGCGTGTCACTGTTTTGTGGGCCGTATGTTGATTGGCTGGCTCCTTGGGGGGGCATGTGTGGTATCAGCCCCTTGCCCTGAGTCATAGCGGCGGTGTGTCCAATGGCCATGGCAGGCATGTTCAGTGGCCAATCACGGCTAGCCATTTCTGGTTACATCATCGCGAACGCCCCTATGATGCGGGGTAGTGACGCAATGTGTGGCCAATCATGGCTGTGTTGGGCGGCGCTAAACTGCAAGCCCAGACCTGGGCCTAACGCAGTGCGGGCTCCTGGGAGCAGCGCCAGGTGGTCGAGGTACCGGTGGGCAGTGGCGGTTGTCGGGTGCTTTGGCCCCATGCCCTGGACGCGCGCCCGAACTTACCGGCAGTGCGAGTCCCGCAATGGAGCCGCCGTGGCTGGAGGGAGATAGTGCCATGAGGCTGCCAGAGCTGCTGCTGCACCTGTTCCCATGGGGATGGATCAGTGCACTGTGGCTGGGCATGCCGATAGCCTCAATCACCTGCTCCTTTGTTAGAGGTTAGAGGTGCTGCACATGTGCTCCTTGCGTCCCCCTGTTCTGCAAGGGGATGCTGTGGGTATGCACTGACGGTTGTCTGCGGGGTCTGAGGGGGAGTAGGGAGAGCGGAGCCCCCTCCACGGTGGGGTTGCACTGCCTTGGGGCACCCCCATACTTTAAGGAGAGCAGTGCCCTTGGTGGGAGCCGTCGCATGGCGTAAAGTAAAAGGCAAAAATAAAAGTTAAAAATAAAGAAATTAACTAAGGGAAGATGTGGTCTGAGGTACAGATCACATGTGCCTCCTTGCGACACTAAGCAAAAACTGATCAACTACACCTACGTACGGGTGTATACTGCAGGAAGGAGAGCTTAAGTTTTATCTCTTATGGTACCTTTACACGCCGCGACGGCAGGCTGGATACATCCCGCTACTTCACGTGCACGAGCACGCTCAAACGGTTACAAACGGTCAACGCACCCTCTTTACACGCCGCCACAAGGTGCGCTACGCCACGCTACATCTATAGCTAGCTACATCGCCGGGTGTCTCAAGTAGCCAGCTGTAGCTCATTTACACACCGCTATAACCAGCTACTATGGGCGGACCTGGTGCAGCAGGGACAGCACATAGGCGTGCCACAATTGTGGAGTACGAGCCGTCCGTACGCTGATAGGACGAAGCAATAACATCCTGATTGGGCAGGCAACGCAGGAGGCTGAGTAATACAGCACGCTCGAGCGATTGTGTAGTGTGACTCGTCAGCTCCTTAAATATGCCTCCCTATGCAGCGACTACCAATCGTCATGCAGCAGCTTCCACCAATGATCGCACATGGGGCGCGGTAACCCGGAGCCAGGGTCATGCCTTAGCTACATTGCAGGCTGTCCCGAGTTCCCTTCCGTTGCTTCTTTACACGCCGATACAGCTCGCTACCATCGGCGATGTAGCCATCAGTTTTATCTGTATCTGTTGCCGGCTGTAGCGTCACGTCTTCAGACGCCGCTACGACGGGCTACATTGGCGCTACAAGCTACATTTGTAGCCTGTAGCGGGATGTATCCAGCCTGCCGTCGCGGCGTGTAAAGGTACCATTAGTGTCGCCTCCTTGTAGCAGAAAAGCATACACCTATGGTCTTGCGTCCCCCAATGATGTGAAGGAGAAATGAGTAGTATAAAAAAACTTGTCACTTGTCACTAAAATACATAAAGTATTATATTGTCTAAGTGCTGAAAAACGCTCTCCAGCAAACTAGAACTCAAACCATTAAAAACCAAAGACACGTGAACATTTATAGAATGCAGTGAACACCAGGACGAGGACCCACATAGTAAAAAAAAACAACACAATGTCTTGTCATACCCAGGACTCGTATTCTTCACTCTCTATAGAATAGACATAGGAATGTGGGCTGAGCTCATAGTGCCACGGAAGCAGCTTCCGTGAGCACAGCAAGACTCGTTAGTATATTAACACCTAATGAAATCCGATATATATACCACAGATTCTGAGTGAGCCTAGTACTAATTGGAGTGCACCACCTGAAAAACCGACGCCGTATAGAAGACTGCAAGATATCAGTTGTAGACTACAAGATATCACTTGCAGATGTAAAAGAGCGGACAGTGGAGGTTAGACAGGGACAAGTCATCATAATAGTAAGGTATGTGATACACAGAGACAAAGCGTAATTGAACGCTCTAAGTGGTCTAATTGGGCAGCCTGATCCCTGTGTAACCTCACGCACGGCACAAGGCTAGATAGCAGTACCCGTTAGCTAGCAAAGTCGCAGCTTGACAAGATAGAGATTGAGCGGCCGAAGCGGTCACATACAAATTAGCAGTACAGCTTGCAAACCTTTGTGGATTGTACGGGCGTAAATGAACGCTAGAAGGGACATACCCGGTTGTGGAAGGCTGCCCAATTAGACTTCTTAGCCCATTCAATTACACTTCGTCTATGTGTATTACATAGTAGTGTCGCACACTAGGGACCGGGTTGTACTGTCTCGGGGGGGTGTCAAGGTGCCGAGCCCAGTCCCGTCGTCCCAGATGCTGCAAGTAAAGGAGGTATTTACAGGGGATTTGCCGTGATGCCACCCGGAGTATGTGGTTAGTAGAACCACCGCTGCCGTATTCCTGCTGGTGACAGTAACTTAGGGCAGCTTTGATGGTAAGCCCTCCTCGGGTAGGGCTGAGGGTCTCCAGGTGTAGTGTTGATAGAGGGACGTAGTGAGGGATGGTGCTTTGTATCACTTTGCTGCTGCAGCTTATCCAGCCAGCATGTGTGGAAAGCAGTCTCCGGCTCTTCAGGTGGGACTCTGTTGCGACGCTGGAAGGAAAGTCTCAGGCAGTGGTGAGCTTACCGGGTACTTTACTTAAGGTTCTTTAGCAGCAGTTCACAAGGCACAGTTCTTCCAGCTCTTTTAAGTTACAGTTCTCACACTTTAACACTGCTCTGGGTAACTGGGTTTATGCAGCTCAGGCAGCTCCCCAGAGTTGCTTCCCTCAAGTCCTTTCAGGCCCTTTTGTCTTTCTCTCTGTTTCCTCACCCACGTGTTTGGTCTGGCCTTCACAGGCTCTTGTGTGACGATTCCCTCTCTGTCAGGGTCACTAGCCCTAGTCTGATGGCTGTGTTCCTAGACCATGGTGGTAGGTAGGCTGCAGGTAATGGAGTACCTGCCCCACGCTGGTGTGTCTCGCGATTAGGGTCCTAGAGTGCCCCCGGTCACCTCTACAGAGCCGTCTCTCTGGCTGTAGTGGCCCAGCCTCCAGTGTCCCAGGTATGGCTGTGGGATCACCAGGCTCCCTCGTCCTGTCTCTCAGCTTCAGGGTTCCTCCGATCAGCTAAGGTGTATGCAGCTGCCAGGCCCTTGTCCTCCAACTCTTCCTCTGTCAAACTGTGGCTCTTCCCTCACCTCCGTCTATGGAGCGAGCTTTCTCTCCTGGGCATGTAGCCTCCAGGATTCTGCGTCCTCCGGGGAACCTGCCTCTCTACTACTGTTCTGCTTCTCAGTCTGCTCTCCTCCCTGCAACCGTTGCTCCTGTGTTTTTATCTATGGTGCCACCCACTAGATCAGTGCTGCTCTACGCTTAACCCACACTACTCTTATCTCGCGCTACCCCTTGCCTAACCTAGAGTCATAGGCGTAAGGTCAGTGTGTACCTGTGTGGGTGTGTTTTAGTCAACCGTCTCTACCTTACCTGGCTGCAGTTCACCCTGTGGCTTCCCTGATCACAGGGGCACCACATCAGCTCATTATTATGATTACTTGTCCCTGCCTAACCTCCACCGTCCATTCTTTTACATCTGCAAGTGATATCTTGCAGTCTACTGTAAGGTGTCGGTTTTCCTAGCGGCAATGCATTCTAATATTCCAAATACTCAGTTCAATACTAGGCTCACCCAGAATCAGTGGTAGATATCTGATTTCATTTAAGTGTTAATATACTAACGAGTCTTACTGTCCTCACGGAAGCTGCCGTCTTTGGCCTGCTTCTGTGACCCTACAAGCTCATTTTCCTATGTCTATTCTATAGAGAGTGGAGAGTACGTACGAGTCCTGGGTATGACAGGATATTGTGTTGTGTTTTACTGTGTGGGTCCCCATACTGGTGTTCACTGCAATTTATAAATGTTCATAAGTCTTTGGTTTTTAATGGTTTGAGTTCTAGTTTGCTGGAAAGCGTTTAATACTTTTCATTTGACAATATAATATTCTATGTACTTTAATGCTAGTGCCGATGTTTTATATACTACTCATTTTTTATCTATTCATTTTCTCATATTATTTATTTAAACTTTCACATATGTATTTAAATTGGTTTCAAAGAGTAATGATGTATATCGCTAAGATTATGCGTAGCTTGATTGTTTACAATACATTTGATGACGTGTACAGACACCTCACTTCCGGCTACCTATTTATAGGTGTATATATGTTCCTTTCTGTAATGTGATGTTAACTCTTGATGAAGTGTGCTGTAGCACACAAAACACGTAGATTTTAATAAAATACATTTGCAACTAAGCTCCTTGGATTTGGCTTAAATTAAACACTACAGAAGGCAGCACGATTGTGCATCCACCCTCTTCCGTGGTTACTACATGTCCTCGGGTGGCTCGCTGCAGCCTCTTATGCTTCTGGATAGTGGTTGTATCTCACACAACCACACAAGGTGAGTGCTGTTTACATTGGTACTCCTCCAGTGTCATCGGATGAGACCCCATTTGCGCTTGTCTCTTTCTTTAGCTCACTCTAATTCAACTTTCAAATATTCTAATGGTTCACATATTTTTGCCATTTACAGATACAACACCACATATCATTCGCCTCAAAATTTTGTTTTAAGAAAGTAATATTTTATACATATGTCTGATTTGGTTCTCTATCTGCTTAAGGACTTAAACATAATACGTTGGATTTTTAACACATCACATTTATGCAGAAATATGGAAAATTCTGAACAAACTTTCAAACAGCACTGTAAGTTAAATTCACTATTCAAGAAGCCCTGCTCACAGTCTGTACCTCAGATGAAGATTCTCCTGTACTTCAACTATTAAAAAGAATACGAGTCATGAGAGAAAACACATTTGAAGAAGTGGCTGTCAGGACACTCAGGTAATTGCTCAAGATCCTACTTTTAGGAAGTTAGGACCCTGGGGCATACAACAAAGATGCCTCTAGTCCGCATAAATAGAAGGCACTTGTACATTGTGGCTCTCCATATTGGCTTATAAAAAGGGGTTTCCTCCAAGTTTATATGCCTTCATGAGAACTCGCCATTTGGGTGGAGATGAGCAGACCCGTGGAAGTTTGTGTTCAGCCTGACTTTAAAGTTCTGTTCTGGACCCAAAACCTCATTGGAAGTCACCGATTGGGCATTTCAGCTCTCTAGCCATACAGGCAGCCATAGACAAAATATTTCCAGGGGCAGGGTCGTCATTTTCATTTTTTATTGTACGCACTATACCCTAACACAATGATGTTCCACTGGTTTGCGTACGTAAAGCACCAAACTCAAACACGGTTACTTATAAAAAATAGTTTGTTTGGCATGAACACAGTTTTAAGGGTCGGGTCTGCTCATCTCTACTTTTGGGGAGTCTCTCAGGCTGTGGGATATGAATGCTCTTATGTCATGTTACCCTATAATTCTGCTATTGTGATGCTCCTTGACAGATGGAATATGTGCATCCAGTTGCAAAAGAGTACAATGAAATCCGGTGAAATGCTGTTGACACACAAATAGAAAAGCGTATCACAGGTAACATGACAGTATATGTATCAACTGTGAAACAACATCCACATTATGAAAGAGCATTTTATTAACCAAACATGCACAGAATTTACACATTGTGCTCATCTTATTAGCTATATCAGATCTGATGGCTTATATTCCCATTCCTGCATGAATATATATCGCATTCCTAGAAGTATAACCCACATGATATAACATAGCCATCTTAATGCAGTCCAAATAAGAGTTGGGACATCTATGAATTACTTCCCTTTTCCCCAATATGAAATTCAGCTTATTTTTTTTTCCAGTAATCTGATTATTTTTGGATTAAAGTAATTCTATCAACTGGAATAATGTGGAGCTGTAGATATTATTCTGTACACCAAAACAGGATCAACAAGAATTGTAAGGCTTGTGTGTTCCCAACGACATCAGGAATGGATCCCAGCACAAGATGGAAGGCAAACATCCTTACACTGCCATAGGGCACTATTCCCTCCGGCCAAGGATGGGAAGAAAATAATAAAAAGAAAAGTGAGTGGAGTAACCTAATGCAGCCACAGTCACAGGATTACAATACTTTGCAAGTAAGAGACTTCTATTAATTACAGCCGTCATTTTGACTGCCACAGCTATCACTAAATAGGCTGCATATACTCCTATACTGAAGTGACAGGGGCATTTTTTGCAGCAATTTTATGACATGTTGGAAAATATCACTTTTTATGAATGAATGCAAGAAACAATTAATGCTAGACCCACGTCCCCACTCTAACGGCTGGACTTGTTAATTTTAGGGCGAATTTAAAAATTGTTCTGCATCAAAAGCTGCAAGCGTTACATTCAAGATTGTGCTGACAATTTAACCCTTTGCATTGACCAAGCAGCTACTAACGTTTATGCAGTAAATGTATGAAAATTACTATATTAAAGAAAAAGATCATATTAAAAGGACTGCTCCACATTTGTTACTTTAAGTGCTGTCGATCCATTTCAGCCATATTCACTTAAGTGGAGATTACCTGAATTATCAGACATTGCTCTTGGACTGATGTGGAATTGTCCAAAAAGGAATCTAGCAGCAGATTTTTGCTATGTAATTTAAAAGTGACAGAATGTAGGCACAGAGACCCTGATTCCAGCGATGTATCACTTACTTTACTGGGCGTAGCATTTGTCATACAATCATAGATTTCTCTGCTGAAGACCTAGCAGAGCTCTGAATGCTGAGCGGTGTATAACCGCACACGCACCACTGATTGGCAGCTCTGTCAATATACAAATGTATACAGAAAGCAGCCAATCGGTGGTGAGGATGCGGTTGGACCAAGAAGCACAAGACACCTAGTTCGCTAATGATAATATCCTGCTGATAAAACACTGATTTTATTGAAACCACAGAACAGAGTTTAGTGACACACTGGAATTAGGGTTTCTGCTCCTTCACCATGCTGCTTTTAGATTATATAGCAAAAATCTGCTGACAATTTCCATTTAAATCTGAATAACACCTTTAAAGAAACCACTACACCACAAAACAAAATCACTTGGTCCTTTGAGACTGAAAATGTCCAATTAGACACAAAACAACAGTATGTTACAGGTGAATAATACAATGATGAGCTGTCTTACAGGTCTGCATTGCTCAGATCTATGACAGGTCCATGTCATATTTTGTATGTATGTACAGTTTGATCTATACATGTTGTACAGGCTTAATACTTTGCTGAAGAGGGACTTCATTTCTAGCAAAATGGTCTGCACCGCCACCGTTAAGTAATGACCGCTTCCCGTTCACAAGACCACTGCGGTCTGATTACTTGAAAAGCACATGGGCAGAGATGCATCGGATGACTTTCTCTAAATCAAATTTAACTATACACAGACTGATACCACTACTGCATAACACTGTATATAAGGTGCATCATTTGGGTCATTCCCAGCTGTACAAAAAACTAAACAAATTTAAGACCAAAACTTTTTTTGGGACGAGTATAAAACCAGCGCAGGCTACAAACCAGAAGAGAAGTAAGGCACCTGAGCACAGACTGCTGACACCAATTCTTAGGTTTACGCTAGGCTTCATTTTGGATGCAAGAAAAAGCAAGCGTCTCTAATGCAGCTCTCCACACTGGGCGATAATGTAAAATATAAGACAAGATTCCCTGTACATCAGCAGCTTTTATGAATAGCATTCCAGGTATATTATGTATGGAATGCATCTAATTTTTGTAAAATGCAAGGTTGCATGTTAGGCCTCATTCACACACAGTATATTATGAGGATTTCAGCACTAACATTGACATACCATGTGTGCAAACAAAGTTTCCCCTGGAAAAAATCTGAATGACTAAACGAAATAAGAAAAAAAATCTGGAGAATAAGTAGCATAAGAATCTTTTAGTGGATTTCTCATTGAGACACTGGCAGACTGGCCATACTTTTTACCTAATCCTTGTGCAAATTTGCAGTACATGAAACTGTACAACCACAGCAAAAATCTGAGGGTCATCGATGGATTTCTGCTGTGGATCCTGTAGTAAATACGTTTTGGATTTGCCACAGGTGAAAAAATATCACTTAACTGCGCAGAGACACTACCTCTAATGGCAGCCATTGAAGCTCACACAGGGGTTATTACCCAGATCTCCCAAAAATGTAGTCGAAGCAATAGAGAAAAAAAGTATAAAAAAAAAAAAGAAGAGAAAAAATATGATTAAATCTACTTCTAACTATTAGTGAGCACTGCAAACGTGTAGTTTTTTTCAGGTTATTGCTAATAACAGAGCGTTAGTACAATATGTAAAAGTGAAAATATAAAGTGTTTTCTAGCAGATTCTGCTTCTCTTGGCCGTCCATGGTACATCTACAGTAATAGGTATTTAGTGTTTGACAGAAGGTTCCTACATTATTAAGGGAGCCTTGGAATTAAACAGGACTCCTACCAAGAGGGATATAATAAAGGTTGTGCAGTAACATTCTGGATCACGGCTGCATGTTGTGGGACAATCACGATGTCAGCTCTGGAATGTTACAGATCATCTAAGATCTCCTCTTCCTTTAGTTTTTCTTCTTCTGATCGGAGGAATCTTTCATGTCCTCTTCATCGGTGTATTCTGTGGGTTCTTCTCCATCTCTCAGAAGCTTTCCAACATGATGGTACTTAACTGGAAGACAGAGAAATAGAGAGAATAAATAGACAAATTGTGATGAGGAAGTCATATGCTCAGGACGTGGGTGATCAGCTGCTCACATCACCTGAGTTGTCTTACAAGAAATTATACACCAGGGTGATCATCGTATGCCCAGATCTGACCCTGATCCACTGGAAGGATACAAAACAAGGGTCCCAAGCAGGAACCGTAGTAACCACAAGGAACCCATATACAAAACTGTATACCCTTCCATTACACAACATTAACAAAAGCTTATACAGAAGGAGTCATATTAAAACCAAGCAAACGGTGGCGTTAGATTGATAAATCAAAAATCTATCCCAAGTATGTTTCTGGGGAGGGGGAGAAAAAAACGAAACTAAGCAATTTTTGCTATATAAGCGGAGAACAGCATGCTGTGAGCGTTATTAAACAAAAAAAGCAACTGTGCCTTTCTCATCAGGGTCTGTACATTTTTACTTAAAGTTATGACTATTCCCCTATAAGTACCATTACAGGACTACATTGTCATGCACATGGTAGTCCGACGCACTCCCTGTTGCGATTGACACGCCCACGCTCAATGTACAATCTCCATTGAGAGTCTGGTGTGGGCAGGGGCAGCGCTCTCAGCTCTGCTACGTGGCTAAAACTATTTGCAGTTGCAGCCAGTAATCTATGTGATACATTGTAGTATTCAGAGTTTCTTTGCCTACGTTATGCTGCGCTCGGATGATGCAGAAAAAACCTGCTGAGAGATTCCTTGTAAAAAAACTTTTAAGGTCATGATTGCTTGTTTTTTGAGGACCTACACCAATATTCCCCTTAAACGCACTTTCAATAAGTGTAAACTCTTCCTACACATGGCAAATCTACTTGTTTGCACTGTCCAATCAAAGAGCTGCAAAGAAAAAAAATCTCTAGAAAATAGAATCTTCCAATAAATTCTTCAGGAAAAGAAAAACTTTAAGGGTACCTTTACACGCCACTAACGCGGCAATAAATATTGACAGCGATATGTTGCCCTGGAACCAACGCCGCCAAATTGCCTCCCAATTGCGGCGTGTAATTTGGGAATTTGGTGGCGATATGTCGCCTCGCTCCGGTCGCCCTATTTCAGTGCGTGGCGATGGTTCCAGGGCGTCATATCGCCATCAATATTTATCACCGCGGTTGCGGCGTGTAAAGGTATCCTAAAGATTCCCCAAAATGTGTTTCCTGAAGTGGTTTCCACTTGAGAAGTCATTGATTTTGACTGCTTCAATAGACTTAGTAGCTTAAGGCTACACGTGACATGTGGTATCACACAATTAAATCGCAGGGTCACATTGTGACTTTGCATCTATTAATTTCCTACAGCAGCACAACGAGCCTTTGTCAGAGAGATGCAAACATTTCCAAATTATTTGGATTTTCTGTGGCTGGTCGTAACACACTTGCCTTGAACGAGTCACATTCAACTTTTCTGTAACTCTATTTTGCTTATTGCAAAATCATATCTGTAAACAAGCCGCATGACAGCAGGTGGCCGACAGGTTGCACAGAGGGGCAGACTCCACAATAAAAGCATTGCATGTAGACTTAGGTAATTTTGGCTCCAAGTGTATTTTGACATAACTACAACATAAAGCTGGGTTTTGGGTAGGTTCACATTCTGGTTTGTTTTTGCAACTATTTTTCTTGTTTTATATGGTGCATGACTATCACTTCAGGAAAGATCTGCAGGATAAAAAGAATTGGACAGATTTCTAAGGGTGGATTCACACTGGCGTATTCAAGCGCAGCGCACCGAACGCAGCCAAACACTTGCGCACTGCGTTCCTATGTTTAACATGGGAACGCATGTGCCTGCATTTGGTTGCGTTTGCGTTCAGATGCGCATAATTTGTGCACCCTCCGAGCGCACTCCAAACGCAGCAGGTTTCATTTTTTTTGTGCGGTCGTTTTAATCTGCAAGTGTCCGTAAGCGCACAAACCACGCAATGAAGTCAATAGGTCCGCAGTGTCCTCCGCATGACAGCGCAGGAGAACGCTGCGGATCACATTGAAATCTCTCCCGGTGGCCACCGCTGATATCTTGAGCAGCTGCTGCTCTCCCGCCGATGTCGTCACGGGAGATTTGAAGAAACAGCTGATCTGACAGCTGTTTAAATCTCCCGCGCCGACACCGAATAGGTGATGTCAGCGCGGAAGATTTGAAACAGTGATCAGCTGCTTCTTCAAATCTCCCATGACGACATCAGTAATGGCAGTGTGGCTTTCACACATGGGACCCCGCCCTAACACAGTAATGACAGCATGACTCTCACACATGGGACCCCACCCTACCACAGTAATGGCAGTGTGGCTCTCACACATGGGACCCCACCCTACCACAGTAATGGCAGTGCGGCTCTCACACATGGGACCCCACCCTAACACAGTAATGACAGCATGACTCTCAGGGCCACTTTACACACACCAACTTATCTGTCCAACTTCTGAACAACTTACTGGTTGCAGTGAAACCGTGGACACATTGCTCCATTTTGTGGCTGTGTACAATGGAACAATGTGTCCATGATTTCACTGCAACCAGCAAGTTGTTCAGAAGTTGGACAGATAAGTTGGTGTGTGTAAAGTGGCCATCACACATGGGACCCCACCCTACCACAGTAATGGCAGTGCGGCTCTCACACATAGGACCCCACCCTAACACAGTAATGGCAGTGCGGCTCTCACACATAGGACCCCACCCTAACACAGTAATGGCAGTGCGGCTCTCACACATGGGACCCCACCCTAACACAGTAATGGCAGTGCGGCTCTCACACATGGGACCCCACCCCAACACAGTAATGGCAGTGCGGCTCTCACACATGGGACCCCACCCCAACACAGTAATGGCAGTGCGGCTCTCACACATGGGACCCCACCCTAATATAGTAATGGCATGTGGCTTTCACACATGGGACCCCGCCCTAACACAGTAATGACAGCATGATTCTCACATCATGGGACTCCGCCCTAACACAGTAATGACAGCACGGCTCTCACACATGGGACCCCACCCCAAGACAGTAATGACAGCATGAGATCTCCATCGAGGCTAATCTCAACTAAAGGTTTCAGACACTGAAACCAAACATTTCAGCATGTAAACCCTGGAGGCAACTCACTACTGATTCAACCAAGATCTTCATTATTTTCATTGTAAACCAGGCACAAAAGTGAAGGATAATGATGTCTTTACTGCGTAGTGGAACATGTTGTCGCAACTTAAACATCAGGTGATACATATTGATATGTATCAGGTAATAAATATCATATACATATTGATAAATATCAGGTGATACATAGTGAGTGGACATACACTATCTCTGTAACAAGCTATTCCATTCTGTAAGTAAAATTAATCACAACCATGAAGAATATGAAACATTTCCTAAGCCTGGTCTATTGGTTGGAAGCACCATAAAAATGAGATGACTGATAATATCACAGACGTGGCAATAATTACTAGGATATAGAACAATGAACGTTTCAGCTTACAGGTAAATTGTGATTCCCAGTCCGCCAGTGTTTCCCTCTGGGAAGCAGTCAGATCGGATAGCTCATCATAGGTCTCTAGCAAGGCTTCTTTATCAAGGCAGAAGGTGGCAAGGCCTCGTGAAGCATCACGTCCGGCGAATATACCATAAGGTCCCTCTGAAAAATAGAAATGTTAGCTGTGATTCTCTGCAATACACCACATAATGCCGTTTGGTCAGCCATGTTTGACGACAGTATAATACTAAAATATGATCTATTTGCATTTTTTTTTCCATTCTTTTCTCCTTATGGAAGGAATGCGGCATTCAATAGTTATATCAGAATAAATATGATTCTTAAAATCTCATTCACATGGTGCGTTTTTAATTTTTCTTGCATTATTTTATACCTGTGCTGTGCTATTTAAAAAAAAAATAAATAAATAAACAAACAACACTACAATTCTTTCAGTATCTTTTTGCGTTTTCTTCCCAATAGGTTGTCACCAAAGAAAAAAAAGGCATTAAAAAAAGAAAAGGAAAAACACAAATAATTTCCACTGCGGTTTTCTGATCATTACCTGCATTTATCATGCCTAAACTAATGCACAGAAAAAAAAGAAAAATACTCTTATGGCCATGTATCTGCGCAGGTAAATAGCTCCACTCATGTAAAATCATGTGCTTGTCTGCCAATCAGTGAAGAAATATCCAGCAGCTCCCTCTGGCATTGCCCCGGTAGCACTATAATATTGTGGGCTCATGGGGGAGGGTGGGAGCAATGTTGGCGGGTGCAGAGCACACACCCAGCTGACGCTCAGATACATATTACAAATGATAATCCGGTTACTTCTAGGTACGATGATATCTAACTTGCCGGCATTCTTTATCATGTTTTACAAAGAATGGTATTCAGCTTTAAAGGGGACCCACCACAAGTGTATTACCAGAAGCAGACAACATGAACAGAGACTGTCACGCCCAATAAGAACATGTATATTTTACTCTGAAACAGTTGAGTTGTATAATCAGTCTTTTGTCCCACCTTAACGTTCCCTGCTGGCTCACTAAATTGAGTTATCTTCCCAAAATACACACATAAGGACAGACCCTTCAGTGTAGCTGAGCGGGAAGGGAGAAGTCAGCAGGGCATCACCTTGTCCCAGCTGGCTTCTCCCTGACCAGCTAGGCCAGGGGTAGGCAACTTCAGGCCTCGAGGGCTGCCAATAGGTCATGTTGTCACGAATTCCTTAAGGCCCAGTCTCACATAACGACGCATCAGCGATCCCGATAACGATGTGCAGAGATCGCTGGTGCGTCGTTTACGCATCGCTGGTAAGATGTCAAACAGGAATCTTACCAGCGATGTGAAAAACACACTAGCGATCCAGAATTATACCGAGGTTGTTGTGAATTTTCCCTCCATAGTGTAGCATTGAGATCGTTGCTCATTATCTCTGTCAATCACAACGATGTAGCGTTCCCAGCGAAAGCACAACGACGCAGGAATGATCCAGAGCAGTGTGTAACAATCAACGATCTCACAGCAGGGGCCAGATCGTTGGTGCGTGTCACACAGAACGACATCGCTGTTGCGTCACGGATTTCGCAACAGCGATCCCAATAGCAATCTCGTTAGCGATCTCTTTATGTGTGACAGGGCCTTTAGTATTGCATAGGTGATAATATAATCACCTACAGAGGTGACAATTCCAACCTCTGTGCAATGCTAAAGAAATCCTGAAAACATGATCTGTTGCTGGCCCTCATGGCCTGGAGTTGCCCACCCCTGAGCTAGATAGACATTCCTCTCTGTTTGTATATAGGCACAGACTTGTCTGTTTCACCGTGATTTGTAGTCTAACTATAAGTAACATACCTCAACCAATAGTCACATTTTGAAAGTTGACCTTGGCCAAAAATATGCACTAAACAAGTTGAAGTAATTTAGTATGACACCAAAATATGATGTAAATACTAGGGGAAGACATTAAGTAATACAGACTAATACAATAGAAAATGTAGACCAATATATTAATTAATTCTATCATTTTTTAAGTTTAAGTTAACCATTAACCATCCAGACACTATTCAGATAACATATCCACATAATACCTGAACCACTGCAAGATGACAAAGTGCAAAGGTTTCTCCGTCATTCATCATTTCGCAAAGATCTTAAAAATGTCCAAGTAAACATGATGACACGGTTTCTCTCATCTCTGCACTTGCTGCTAAAGTCAACACAGATGGGCACTATTCCAAGAGATAGTTCCTGAAGAATATTTTGGGAGAACTGCCGATATACAAGCACTAAGTTTAAGTGGTCTACGATCACTTTATGATTGGTGAGGGACCATAGAAGGGGACCCAGTGCTGCCCTGGGGGTGGCCAGGATGTCAGTGTGCAGAGGGACAAACAGTAAAGGGGTATTCAGAATCTGTGACTGCCCGATCTTTTGATGGAACAATCACCATAAATTGTTTAATAAT
The DNA here is from genome assembly GCA_033576535.1 of Allobates femoralis. NCBI lineage: Eukaryota > Metazoa > Chordata > Amphibia > Anura > Aromobatidae > Allobates > Allobates femoralis. The sequence continues at coordinate 106,917,522 of JARQOC010000008.1, read as the reverse complement.
AAATAATAATCCTTATTAAAAATATTTAGAAAACAAATGGGACCGTGGGGTACTCAGAACCAGGCCCTCTCGTTGTTGTCTGGGGCTGCGGGATGTCACGGTGGCATTACCCGGTCCGTGATCCCCTCGTCGGGCGAGCAGTTAAAAGGGGGATTAGAAAAATGGAGAAAAATAAAAGCAAAAATAATAAAAAGTTGTGTCGCGACATCATCAGTGCAATGCGGGCAGTATAACTGCTACTGCTGCAGTCGGGACCTCTGGGGATGATGGAAGTAGCATCGAGGATGGTTCAGCTCTCCATGGGAAGAGCGGGTCCCCAGAGCAACCATAAAGTCTGTGGGTGTGATAGTTCATTGGGGGTGCAGAGTTCAGCATACGGAATAACTGACATACACAGGGGTAGCAGTCTCCTTTACTGAAGTCAGAAGCAGGTTATACAGGGTACAGTTCACAAGTGGTATTAGGGGTCTGAATCCTGGAAGCAAGTTCAGGTTTTCCATGCTTGGCAAGTTCTGAGGTCTCCTTACTGCGCTACTCCCTGTGGGCCCTGGCTGCTTGAAGCTGTGCTGTGTCCCTCTCCTCTCAGGTCTGTCGTGGCCGTGTGACAGGCAGCTGAGCCCTTTTTGTGTTATTCTCCTTCACTGTGTCTCCTAAGCTCTATTATGCGACTGTGTCTCCAGGCCTATTTGGTGGGAGAGCAACTTGGAATTACCAGCCCTCCGATGTTGGTTGCTGGGCATAAAGCACCTTGCGACCTCAGTCTCCGGTGTCCGTCCTGCGCTTGGTGCAAGCTGGCTCTGCTCCACTCCCCACACCTTTTCTCCACTTCCCTCAGACCCTCACCTTGGGTCCCTCACACTGGCTAGCCAGTTTCCTTGGACAGGCCTAGCACGACTTCCGACCGCAAGATGTCTTCTACAGTTCTCTTTGGAAATAAACTGCCTGACCCCACCCCCAGACCAGAATTTATAGGGGACCTGCCCTGAACTCTGTTGTACAACTCCCCCTTCTGACCTGGCATTGGGAAGGTGTTATGCATGTGTTTCGTCTGAGGTGGGTACCTTTCCTTGCTTCTAAGTTTAATATTGTGGCAACCGGATCCTGGGGCGCCACATCTGCACATTGCAGCATGAAAATGTGACAAGTCTGCATGGAAGGCTATGTGCACCACAGCGGAGTATTTGGTGCAGGGATTTTCTGCACCAAATCATCTGACAGCAGAAAAATGAACCAAAATTTAAATGTGTTTTGAACAGAGGAGAGGTACAGAAGAAGAGGAGGAGGACAGAAGAGAATGAGGACGACAGAAGAGGAGGAAGACAATACATCCGAGATGACATTAGAACTTGGTTCCAACCTACAGTGTGGTATCAAGAGCAGATACTAGGGGAAGTGCCTGTGTAGAAGTAGGTTTGGTAGAGCCGCTATGTAGAGATATATCTAGGTGTCAGAGGTCTATCCTGGTGTTGGTGGGTCACGCACAACTCTCAAGGAGAGACTAAGGTTATGCACCCATCTTGGGATTTATAAGCTAGGAAATTACCTGTTTCAGACAGACATTCTACTCTCCTTCCCCTCCCCTCCTAGTTTTTGGTTTATTTATCTTTTGACTTGATATACCATGTTTGAAATGTACATTGTTTCACAGGTCAACAAAAAAAATTTTTTTTTCTGGTGTCCAAAATATTTTAATGAATTTGGGGTATTTTTGGGGTGCTGATTCTGAATATGCTATCAGTTTTGCCAGATTGGCTCAAGTTTTTGAGATTTTTGGTATCTTATTTATAGCACTTGTTGGTAAATGCGACGCATCATCTCATTAATTTCTTTGGATTAGTACTTGAACTGAGCAGTTCTCAATATAGTTTTGTGTTAATTAGTGTTCTAAAAGTTTGTTCATAGCTTGATTTTTGCACTAACTTTATGTTGTTGTCTGTTTTCCAGTGAAAAGCATGAACTCATCAAGAAGAAGTGGTCTTAACGATCCAGACTCATTCTGTTACATTTGTGGTGAATATACACTGCCAAAACATAGAAGAAACATAACAGACTTCGTTAAAAAAAGTGTATTTTGCCTATTTTGGGGTTATGCTTGGGGACCAAGACAAGTTTTGGGCACCACACATAGTGTACAAAGCATGTATCGAATTATTACGAAAATGGAGCAAAGGACAAAGAACAAGCTTCAAATTTGGTGTTCCAATGGTGTGGAGAGAGCAAAAAAATCATCATGATGACTGTTATTTCTGTGCAGTGCAAGTACAAGGATTCAATAAGCATAAGAAACGAAAATGGGAGTATCCTAACATGGAATCTGCAAGAAGGCCTGTCCCTCATTGTGAAGATGTGCCTGTACCTGTGTTTACCATGTTACCTGACCTTCCCCCACCTGATGATGATGATGATGAAATGCAGGGTATGGAGCTAAGCATTAGTTCTGGAAGTGAACTAGAATATGAAGGAAGTTTCAGAACACCTACGCAATTTACCCAAGGAGAGCTCAACGATCTAATAAGAGACCTCAACCTCTCAAAAAGTGCATCCGAACTTTTAGCTTCAAGGCTAAGTGAAAAAAATTGTCTGACGCCTGGAACTAAAATTACATCTTACAGGACCAGAGAAGAAGCACTTCTTCCATTTTTCTGTGAAGATGACCTACTTGTATATTGTAAGGATATTCCTGGCCTGATGCTGCAAATGGGTTTACAAGTATATCGTCCTGTAGACTGGAGGCTTTTCATAGATAGTTCTAAAAGGAGTTTGAAATGTGTTTTGTTGAACAATGGCAATCTGTGTGCATCTCTTCCAGTAGCTCACTCAACTAAACTTGCAGAACAATACCAAAATGTCAAAATGGTCTTGGAGAAACTGTGCTACCATGAACATTCGTGGCTGATATGTGTTGATTTAAAAATGGTCAACTTTTTACTTGGACAGCAAAGTGGATACACAAAGTATCCTTGCTTCATCTGCATGTGGGATAGTAGAGCAAAACATCAGCACTGGGAGAAACTGAATTGGCCTCCAAGGGACACCTTGACAGTAGGAGCATCAAACATAGTGAACGAACCTTTGGTGGACAGGGAAAAAATCATTCTACCACCACTTCACATAAAGTTAGGATTAATGAAGCAGTTCGTCAAGGCATTAGACAAAGATGGTAATTGCTTCATGTACATCTGCAGATCTTTCCCTGGTCTTAGTAGCGAAAAAACTGAAGGCAGGAATCTTTGATGGTCCTCAAATTCGGAAACTCATTAAAGATTCAAATTTTCCTAAGGAAATGAATGACATTGAAGCTGCTGCATGGTGTAGTTTTGTGTTGGTAGTGAAGAACTTCTTGGGAAATCAAAAGGCAGACAATTATGAAGAACTGGTACAAAACATGCTATTGAGATTTAGAAATCTGGGTGTACACATGAGCATTAAATTGCATTATCTTCACAGTCACTTGGACAGATTTCCAGAAAACCTTGGAGATTTTAGCGAAGAACAAGGGGAGAGATTTCATCAGGATATTATGGTGATGGAGGAAAGGTACCAAGGCAGATGGGACAGACATATGATGGCTGATTACTGCTGGAATCTACAGCGTGACTGCCCCAATAGCTCACATAGAAGAAAATCATATAAAAAGCGCTTTTCCAGCGATTAAATGTCTATCTTTCATGTCTTGTTCATTTTTGAAGATTACTTTCTTAAACTAGTTAAAATAAACTAAAATCAACATTTACTTTGTTAAATTTATTGTATTCATGACAATATCAATAAAGTTAATGCGCGTGTAGCAAAAAACGTCTTTTTTTTTTTTTACACATTTTACGAAAAATCTCAAAAACTTGAGCCAATCTGGCAAAACTGATGACATATTCAGAATCAGCACCCCAAAGTTACCCTAAATTCAATGAAATATCTTTGGCACCAAAAATGCTGTTGACCAGTGTTATTTTCTTATAACAGCCTTATCCTGTATATTTTAAGTCATATTTATACTATTGTATAAAACTTATTTTCAATAACAAACAAGGTGAACACCTTCATGACCTTGGAATTTTTAATTTTCGTTTTTTGCTCCCCTGCTTCCAAGAGCCATAACTTTTATTTTTCCGTCAATATAGATATATGATGGCCTGTTTTTTGCGGGACGAGTTGTACATTTGGATACAATCATTTATTTTACCATATAGTGTACAGAGAAATTGCAAAAAAATTCCAAATGCAATTACACGTTTGTTTTTTGTATTTTAGTCGCCATGTTCACTATATGGCAAAACCGACGTGACTTGGTACGAGTTCGTACATACCAAACATGTATACCTTTACTTGTATCTAGGTGGGGGTGGAAACAAAACACACTTCTTGCGCCATGCTCTGCACCCGTAGCGTCCTCATTTCTCGGGATCTGGTGCTGTGTGATGGCTTGCTTTTTTGCATCTTCAGCTGATGTTTCTAATGATACCACTTACAGTTTTGCCACGATCCAGCCAATCTGGCACTGGCGGCAAAGGCCAAAAACCGCTGCTAGCAGCGTTTTTTTGACTTGTAAGTGCAAAACTGCAAGTGCTGCGCATGCCTGCAAGTCCCATAGGAAATGCATTAGGTTGAACGCAGTCTTGCCGCAAGTGTTCTGGTTACCGGCAAATCCGCCAGTTTGCCTGAAATGCTGAGCAACACAGATGTGAAAGCAACCTGATTCAATGTAAATTCTGACGTTTTGTGCATGTGTAGCTTATTTTTGGTGCATGTTTCTGCCAGGAGATGCAGATTTGTTGCAGAAAATGTCAGCACCAAATACTCAGTATAGACACAGCATAATGGTTGTGGCTAAACATAATATGTTTTTTTTATTTTCATTTTACTTAATAGCACAGAATGTTCAAAGGTCAGTTCCAAAATAGTTTACACACACCCACACAGACAAAAATCTAATATTTTGCATGCTGCGGAGGCCACCAGAACCTCCAAAATTTGTGAAATGTCCATTTAAATCTGTAAATAAAGTTTGACCCACTACTCACGATAGGTCTTTAGCAATAGTAATATTAAGGTACCGTTTCAATGTCGTTAAGATCTCACCAACGATCTCACGGGAGCGTGGTCGTTAGGACATCATTTTGACATCGTTGGTGAGCTGTCACACGTCTAGATATTGCGGACAATGCACCAACGATGTAGCGAGCAGCTATCGTTCGCAAAACCCAGCAAACGATACTTGTTCACTGATGTGAATAGGGGAAGTCGTTAACGACATAGTTATCGCGGTGTCACACACAACGATGCAGCAGGTTGGCTGATCGAGGATCGATTGATTTGAGAACATGTTCTCAAATCTGCGATCAATCCTTCACTGTAGTCGTATCTCGGTGTCACACGCAACGACGTACTAACGATGTTGTTTGAACGACTCCAAACCTGTGACGTTTGAGCGAGATCGTTCATGATCTCGTAGTGCAACGGTACCTTTAGTGCAATCCATGATCCAGTGTGACGTGTGAATTTAGCTTTTGGTTTGTCAGATTTACAGCGGAATCGTTGTTGCTGTACACAGCGGACAAACATCATGGAACCAATAATTTTGTAGCCGTCGCAAATTCTGTGTGTAGCTCCAACTCTGCCTGTTCACATTATATAATGAAGCCGCGCCGATAGGAACTTTCTCCAATATCTAAACTGGATGAACAGGTTAGATCAAGACCATGAAATATGATACAAGTATTGTTGGAGTTGTGCAGCTCCTGGTAAATAATATCTGGAAGAATTATTACTGCCAGTAGTCACCCGAAGAAATAAGAATAATCTGCAGATTACAAACAGAAAAGAAACCAAAGTACCGAACAAACAGCGGTCCCCAGCAGGTGTACCGGCTACAACATCTAATAACCCAAATTTAACTCTCCATATAAGAGCTCGGGCAGACCATTGTATTTTCGGCCCGAGTACGATCTGTCAGAAAAAGTTTTTAAAAAATCAATGTTATTCAATGTGGCAGTGCAGGTCCTGTATTCTCACACAGGGTGGTCCAAAGAAAGAATAGAAATCTCAGCGTGCATTATTTGGCTTCGAGAATCGGATTGTTCTCCGCCATAAACGGTAAGTCTAAGCATCCCTGAAAAAAATAATAATCAGGCCGCACCAGAATGACATCTGAGTGCAGTTCTGATTTTCATGCACTGACAGAATGGAGATTTTTTTTCGTCGTTCCTCTCCAGAACAGAGAAAAATGAATCCCACTCTAATCAAATTCAGATCAATCTCTTATTAGTTTTCTCGGATGGAGACAATACAGTCATGTGGACCCGGCCTAAGGCCTTGTTCACACGTCAGTATTTCTGCATGAGTGTAAGGTCACAGTGGCATGAAAAAAGGACGACTGCAATGTGCGATTTTCACGCATTGCACTAGGACCCATGTTAGCTAATGGTATAGAACACATTACTGTGTGTCAGACGCTTTTTTCTCATCCAGAATCTCCGATTTTTTTCACAGATACATTATTATTCTGTAGCTCAGAAAACTGTAAAATGTTCCTGCAAATGATTATACAGTAGATAGCTGCTGATAAAAAAAAACGGATTGCACACGGATCAAAAAACAGATGTCACGCGTCCAACTCTCCTGGATGAGAATCGGATCGTATTTTTAATGCCAGTGTGACCTTACCCTTCGTTTTTTTCTATAAATTCCACTCCTGGATTTAGCATTCAGACCCTGAAGGCCGGGTTACACGCTACAATGTCCCAGCGACCCGACCAACGATCGGGATCGCTGGGACATCATTATCTGATCGCTGGCGAGCTGTCACACAGGCAGACTCCCCAGCGACCATCGACCCATGTAACGACCTCGACATCATGGGAAAAAAACGGGAACACATCAGGTTAGAAAGGAGTCACACACGCCAATGTGTGCTGCCCAGCGGGCAACCAACGACGGGAAAACGGCGCTGGCCATTTATCAACGAGCTGATCGCTGGTTGTTGGTACATGTCACACGCAGCGACATCCCTACAAGGTTGCTGCAACGTCACAAGTTGTCGTTACGTGTAAACCAGCCTTGAGAGAAAGATTGACACCTGTTCTGTGTTTGGGCAAATACTGATCTAAAATACTGATGCGTGAATGAGGGGCGACGCTGAACTCACACGTCTGCAAAGGAAACCATGATGAATGATGCTGCCCTCTCAAAGGGTCACTACAGTTTACAAAAGATCAGATCACAGAACAGGAGCATGCTAAAAAGAGTTTGTTGTTCGGCTGCGTGAACTCAACCTTTTTTTTGGAATCCATGTAATTCCAGCTAAGGCTGCGTTCACACATTGCGTATTTTGCCGCGTTTTTTTACGCGCGCTTTTCAAAATACGCAATGTGCCTTTTGTCTGCCTGCAAAGTGAATGGGAAATTCACTTTGCAGTGCAGACATTGCGTAAAAATACGCAGTGCGTTTTCCGGGAGAAAACGCAGCTCCGTAAACAATTGATATGTCAATTGTTTACGCAGCTACTACTGCGTATTCTCCCAGAGGGGAGGAAGAATCCTGCTTCCTCCTCCCCTCTGTGACAGCTGTGGCCGCCCATTAGACTTCACAGTGTTAATACACACTGTGAAATCTAAATTAAACAAAAGCAAGTGTGTGAAAATAAAAAAGAATGAATACATCACCTTCCGACGCCTTCTCCCGGTGTCTGGTGCCTTCTGCCGCTCTCCGGTGTCCGATTCTAAGTCAGATCTCTTCTGACAAGACCTGTGGTGACGTCAGAGGGGGGGGGGGCGTTCCCGGGCACTCGCGGTCATGTGATACCACATGACCGCGAGCAGCCAATCAGCGATGGGACCGCCCCGGGAAAGCCCCCCTCTGACATCCCACAGGTCCTGTGAGAACAGACATCTCACTTAGAATCAGACACCGGAGAGCGGCAGACGGCACCAGACACCGGGAGAAGGCGTCGAAAGGTAAGTATTGATTCTTTTTTATTTTTCACACACTTGCTTTTGTTTAATTTAGATTTCACAGTGTGTATTAACACCGTGAAGTATAATGGGGCGGTCACACATGACAGAGGGGAGGAGGAAGCAGGATTCTTCCTCCCCTCTGTGACATCACTGCGCTTTCTGGGGGAAAGAAAGCGCAGTGTGTGAAAGCCCCTGCGTATTTTGCTGCGCTTTTTTGCGCGGCCGAAAAACGCGGCAAAAAGCGCGCGCAAAAAAGCGCAGCAAAATATGCAAATGTGTGAACGTAGCCTTAAACTGTATGCATCCACATCTGCTTTCGGCCCCATTCACTTGCAAAGGGGCTGCAGGAGATTGCGGGTGCATCCAGTTTTTATTTTGTTTCCCCTGATTCGAGTGTCCACGATTTTTTCACCAAGACGAAAAATCGCAACAAGTTGTGATTTTGGTGTCGGTGTCAAAAATCGTGGAAATATGGACCTGAGGCAATCTGGGTTGAATTAAAATGGGGCTCTATGTAACCTGGATCCAACAAAATCCGGATCCTGCTGGATCCAGACACCGGATCGGGGTTTTTGATCTGAGCATGCCTAAAACGCAGTTCTAAATAACATGTCCACTAGAGGGCGTGTCATTTTCCACCAAAGGTATGCAACTGGACGCTCATGCATCGGTATATCATTGATCCTTGAGACGGATCTGTCGTAATACCGGTGTGGGTGCATCAAGTTGCATCATGGTGGGGGAATGTAGGTTTTTCCTGCATTCCCCCAGATTCCCCAAAAAAAAAAAAAAAAAAAAAAAAAAAAACAGCTGTATGAAACCATGAAACCATCCTTAGGCAGCTTTCACATCAGTGGTTTTCGCTGATCGCGGCAGTTGTGGTGAAAAAAAACGCAACTGCCGCGATTATCGAATAACGGCCGCACTTGCGGCAAGCCCCATACAAGGTCTATGGGGCTTGCGGCAGGTGCGGCGAGTGCGGTTTCGGCACTTGCGGCTGCGAAAAAACCACGGCATACCGCATTTTTTTCATGGCCGCACCTGCCGCACACTTACCGCAAGCCCCATAGACATTGCATGGGGCTTGCCGCAAGTGAACCGCAACTGCCGCCGTTATGCGGTAATCGCGGCAGTTGCGTTTTTTTCACCGCAAACGCCGCGATCAGCAAAAAACGCTGATGTGAAAGGGGCCTTATTCTGGGAAATTTATGGTACTGTCAATGTATATGTCCAAAACATGCTGCATCTAAAATAAAGAGACTTGTCACAACAAGATTTCACAAATGTTTAGAATACCATATAAATGAATGGGTGCAAGCACGGATACCTCTTCACAACGGGGAGTAGCTTAAGTTGTGCCAATTTCTTCTGCACATTTCAGTGCATTTCACCCTTTATATTTTCCCAATCAGTTCTTTAGATCCTACATTACGAATTGCAGCAGTATCTAATATAAAGAGAGTTGTGTCTAATTGGCACAACCTAAGGGCATGTTCACACCATGCTTTTTAGCAACTTTTTTTTTCCCACATGCAAAACAGGGTTTAGACAGGAAAAATGCATTTTTAATTTCTGATCCTTCACTTTATGCGTTCAATTGAATGGGTGAAAATAATGCAGACAAAAATGTTAAGAAAATGACGTACCAAAGCTCAAATACCGTGTTTCACCGAAAGTAAGGCCCCCCCGATTGTAAGGTCGCCTAGGGGTAAAGGGGGGGCCTGCTAATGTAAGGCCTCCCCCGATTATAAGGCCTTACAACCGGGGGGGCCAATGTAAGGCCCCTAGCGGAGGGGGGGGGGGGGGGGGGGGGGAGCGGGAGCGGGTCGCACGTCACGTGCGCCCGCTCATTACATATGCACTGCATCCCCCTGTCAATCAGCGACAGGGGGAGCAGTGCATTATACTGTATATATGGGCCCCCTCCTGCTGGCACACTACCCCCCTGTTCTGAGGCCCCCACCGCTGCTGCTGCAGACATCTTACCCTCCAGGGTCTTCTTGCAGGAGCCAGCGCGTCCGTCCTCTGTCCTCGGCTGTCTCCCGGATCATGTGACCGGCTGGTCGCAGTCGCGATGACGTCATGCGCTGCGACGGGTCACATGATCCGGGAGACAGCCGATGACAGGACGGACGCGCTGGCTGCTGCAAGAAGACCCTGGAGGGTAAGATGTCTGCAGCAGCAGCGGTGGGGGCCTCAGAACAGGGGGGTAGTGTGCCAGCAGATTGATATGTAATGAGTGGGTGCACGTGACGTGCGACCCGCTCCCGCAGTGTCCCAGCAGGAGGGGGCCTGTAGGCCACACTGCTGGGGCACCCAATGTAAGACCCCCCCCCAAAAGTAAGACCGGGGGCCACTTTTGGCCCCCAAAAAAATGTAAGACAGGGTCTTACTTTCGGGGAAACACGGTAAATCAAAGAAAAAAAGTGTGAATGAGATTTTGGAATCACATTAACTTTGCGATGTCTCTTGAACGCTGCAGGTATTTTCCTGCAAAAAAACAAACACAGCAAAAACACAACGTGTGAACAAGCCATAGAGGAGCGCCATGTCTATTTTTTCAATTTTATGAACTACTAGCTGTAGTACCCGGCTACACCCGGGTTAATAAATAGCTGATGTTAGCTATAACAAAATAGAATTTGAATATGTCATATTAATGACCTGTAGGAAAATAGAAGCTGAGCTGTGATTGATTGCTATAGGCAGTCTAATAAATCTCCAGCCAACAGTAAACCCTCCCCCTGGCCGGGCAGTATATGTTACCTCACACATACACATAATAGACAGCTCATGTGACTGACATCTGCCTTAATTCCCTATATGGCACATGTGTTGCACATTGGCTGTTTTTAGTCAGATGTTTATGTTTGGAAATTAAGATAGCACACGTATGAGGCGAGTTGTGTGAGGTGATTTGTGCACATCTGTGTCTGTCTGTGTGGTGCGTGTGTCCCTGGGGTGTGTGTATGTGTGTGTCCCTGTTGGGGGGGGGTGGGGGGGGGAGGGGGGAAGTCTGTGTGGTGTGTGTCTCTTTGTGGTGTGTGTGTATCCCTGTGGGATGAGTGCATGTGTCCCTATAGGGTGTGTATGTGTCCCCGTGGGGGGGGGGGGGGGTCTGTGTCTCTTTGTGGTGTGTGTCCCTGTGGGGTGAGTGCATGTGTCGCTATAGGGTGTGTATGTGAGTGTGTCCCTGTGAGGGGGGGGGTCTGTGTGGTGTGTGTATCTGTGTTGTGTGGGTCTCTTTTTGGTGTGTGTGTGTGTCCCTGTGTGGGGTGTGTTTGTCTCTTTGTGGTGTGTGTGTGTGTCCCTGTGGGGTGAGTGCATGTGTCCCTATAGGGTGGCTATGTGTGTGTCCCCCTGTGGGGGGGGGGGGGGGGGTGTCTGTGTATCTGTGTCTCTTTGCGGTGTGTGTGTGTCCCTGTGGGGTGAGTGCATGTGTCGCTGTAGGGTGTGTGTCTGTGTTGTGTGTGTCTCTTTGTGGTGTGTGTGTGTTTGTTCGGGTGCATGGTGAGTATCCAATGTTGGGGCTGCACTTTAGCGACTATGCACTTGCTGTTACTCTTTGTGTGTGTGTGGTGTGTATACATGTCCCCGTGCGTGGTGAATATCTCATGTTGGGGCCCCACCTTAGTGAATATATGCTGGTGTGTGCTGTTAGTCTTTGGCACTATCATTAAGCCCCTCTCATTCACAACTGTCAACTGGTAACTGTCACCTTTCCCCCATTATGTAGATAGGTGCAAAATTGTTTGGTGAACTGGAACGCACAGGGTTAAAATTTCGCCTCACAACATAGCCTATGACGCTCTCGGGGTCCAGATGTGTGGCTGTGCAAAATTTTGTGGCTGTAGCTGCGACGGTGTAGATGCCAATCCCGGACATACACACACACACACACACACACACAATACATACAAACACACATTCAGCTTTATATATTAGATAAATATTGTTTCCCTCTTCGTGAGCTTGGTTGATTCTACTATTCTACTATATAGTCCAACATCTGATGAGAATGTGAAAAATACCCAGGACAACGTATCAGCGGCGATCATCAAAGCCATAAACCTGTTTTACAGCAAGCAGTATCTGCCGAATCATACACAGGCAGCGTCTACAGAGCATAGGTGGAGGATCTGCAGATGGGGGTACAGGTACTTATCATACAGGCCACCATGAGCCATTCTGTAGAACATGGGGGTCTCTTCAGTGTTGCTAGGCAACGCAAAAAGAAAATCAGTTTACGCGCTACCCAGCATGCATAGTGCTTTGCCGACAATTCATACTGAACATTCAAAATTGACAAAATGTGGTTTTCATTCACAAAAATGTTGCCAGACGTGCGACAGGGTCCCAACGACCGCTGAGATTGGTATATGAGTCGCCATATCGTTGCTGCATCATTGAGCAGATCTGACTGTTTGACATTTCACCAGCGACCACGTAGCAACGTTCCAGCGATCCTTACCAGGTCGTATCGTTGTCGGGATCGCTGGAACATCGGCAAGTGTAACAGGACCCTTACACATGATAATGCAAGATCCACCAATCAAAGTAGGTGATGTCACAGCTGACCCTGCTCCTTCATATTTGCACATGCTCATGAGATGCCATTGTGGCTAATGTACATGTACATTTATGACACAGGAGAAAAAAAAAAAAAAAAGAAGTGTAAACAATCCCCAGTTAGTGTGAAAATTGAAAGTTTTTTTTATTTTTAACACTGATTGAGATATGTATAAATGTTAAAATTGAAAAATAGTATTATTGTAGTATTTTACAATTTGTTTTTATCTCAGCAATCACATGATCGCTAAGTGACAGATCACATGACAATGCTCCAGGTCCCAACTAGACCCACAACCATTCTGAAAGTGAATGTTTATCAGTAAGAGGGTTTCTATGGAAACTACAGTTATGGTGATTTCAAACATTAAGATTCCATAAGTGCCTTTTCTCTGACGCCTGCTGAACAACGACAGCGAAAGATATTCTGCTAATTTTCTATAAGTTTTTAGCTTTTGTAATTTTCTTTTTACAACAATAAAATTGCCATACCTGATGAAGCAACTGATATTTAGAAAAATAAATAAATAAGGCACTTTTTGTAGAAGAAAAAAGAAAAAAAAAAAGGAGGGATAAATGTAAGGCCCACAATTTTTTTTTTTTTTACTGGCTGTTAATAACGGACAAAACACTGCGATTTTAGGCAGTCTACACCAACTCCAGTACTCAAGGCCCACCAATAGTGCAGGTTTTCAGGATTTCCTTAGCATGTGACAGTTTGCAATTTAATCTCTTGCACAGGTGAGGATTCCAACCTCTGGGCAATGCTAAGGAAATCCTGAAAACGACCTGTTGGTGGTCTTGAGAACTGGAGTTGCGGGAACTCTGATTTAAGGGGTTAATCTACTTTGCTTTCAGTCCACATTTACTGTAGGCATGTTAGACAAGTCTGAAAGTTCAAGGCTGTAACTGACTGCACTGTCGCTGGCTGCAGACCAGATATCACAATGACTAAGGGGTAAGCTTATGCTCACATGTCCGTTCAGATACTTGTTTGTTTTGGTACAGAAATACGGAATATGTGATCTATTGCATTGTTTATGCAAACCGAAGCAAAGCAGCCCCCACAGATTGTAGTAGGCTCTGATGCAGGTCTCTTTTATAAAGCTATGTTCACACTGTGCGTTTTTGAACAATTTTATTTTTTCGATTTTTCAACTAGAAATCTGGGTCAGCTTCTCAAAAAAAAACTCATCAGAAACAGATCACCTGTTTTGGCTGTGCTTTTTCTGGTGCGTTTTTTAAGTCAATACAGAATGGTTTCAATGGGAAAAAAAAAACACAGCAGGTCATGAAAACAGATTGCAGGATAATGAAATGGCGGTCAGGTAGAGGAAGACTGCCTTGAGCAGATGAAACATGTTGTGGCGCTGTGAGGGGAAAATAAAAGTTTGGGATTTATAAACATTATCATCCTGGTGCCTGAGCCTTAGCAGCGCTTCTACAAGACCGCCATTTCATTATCCTGCAAGCATACATTCCCCTTGAGGGATCAGCGGCTGGAGCAGCACAGCAAGGGCACAGCGGTAAAGGACCTGGCGCTCCCTAGATAACAAGCAGTGACGCACATCTGGGACCGGCGCTACGTGACCGGAAAGGTCCTATACGGACAGCTGGGGACCAGCGAGGACGAAGGAGCAGAACGTGTACATTGCCGGGGGTCCCCCGTATATCAGAGGCTATTACACCGGGTTGTGCAGGTCGTGCACAACCCAAACAGTGGCCACCTGTAATAATGTCGTATTAACTTTGCTGGGATTCCATTTAAGTGATGTGTTCTCTGCAAAAACGGATCCAAAAACGCACAGTATGAACATAGCCTTAATACTGGAAACAAAGGTAGTACTTGGAGAAGGTTTTTTTTTTTTTTTTCGGTTCTAAAAACAAAACCCATACGGACCCCTTAATAATCAACATAGCCCCTCTGCTTCTTTCTGCATCACATATTCTGCTTGTGCATAAAAAAATAAAAAGGAACAGATATAAGGAATCCAGTAGACAAGTGAAGAGTCCAAAAGTGCACAAGTGTCAGGTTACTGAGCTGCGAGATGTTCTGTGCATTACATAACCGATGAACGACATTATTCACACAGGGATAGACAGGCCACTGGGGCAACCAGTGAAGCCTCATAGGGGCCCAAGAGGTGAGGAGGCCACTTCTATCTCTACAGCAGGAGGAATTCTGCATTACAAGGCGCTATCAGACTACAAAGGGCCCATATAGTGTTCCTGCACAGGGGCCCTTCTATCTGTCCACCCCTGTATTCACATTTATGTATCATGATACAATTCATACAAATTACTACAGGTCTAAATAGCTGTGGCAATGGAACAATGCAGAGAAATAGCTTAATATATTTATATAAATGATTCTAGCTCATTATAGAGCTCTATTCCTGCCTGATAATGCAGAATGGACTGAAGGAATGTTACTTTACCCTGCAACAGCTCTCACCTGGTCCATAAAACTTCTTTCCCCTAGTCACATCAAACACCTTGCCATTAATAGCCATGAGGATCCTGGGGTTCTGTGTCCCATCATATTCCTTCAGCTGGGCCAGGGTGAAGTCTCTCCTCTTCATCTTGGGCAGCTGTTCTTCTCTGCTCTCGGACTGTTGGGGTTGGTCGCCCCTCAGGATCTTGTAGAGCAGGTACAGGCATAGGCAGAGCAGGCAGATATTTAGGGGGGAGGTGAAGATCTCCTGTAGGATGCCCTCCTCAGACATGATCAGATCAGGTTATCAACGAGAGCAGATAAAATCAGACTCCTGCAGGATGAGACATAGACATGGTGCTACAAACACAATGCACTACAAAAGACCCAGTGTGCCACACACACACACACAATGTGCTACACAAGGCCCAGTGTGCTATACACACAATGTGCTACACAAGACCCAGTGTGCTATACACACAATGTGCTAAACAAGACCCAGTGTGCTATACACACAATGTGCTACACAAGACCCAGTGTGCCACACACACACACACAATGTGCCACACAATACCCAGTGTGCCACACACACACACACACAATGTGCTACACACACACAATGTGCTACACAAGACCCAGTGTGCTACACACACACACAATGTGCTACACAAGACCCAGTGTGCTACACACACACACACAATGTGCTACACAAGACCCAGTGTGCTACACACACACACACACAATGCACTACAAAAGACCCAGTGTGCCACACACACACACAATGTGCTACACAAGGCCCAGTGTGCTATACACACAATGTGCTACACAAGACCCAGTGTGCTATACACACAATGTGCTAAACAAGACCCAGTGTGCCACACACACACACACACACAATGTGCCACACAATACCCAGTGTGCCACACACACACACACACACACAATGTGCTATAACACACACACACACAATGTGCTACACAAGACCCAGTGTGCTACACACACACACACAATGTGCTACACAAGACCCAGTGTGCTACACACACACACACAATGTGCTACACAAGACCCAGTGTGCTACACACACACACAATGTGCTACACAAGACCCAGTGTGCTACACACACACACAATGTGCTACACAAGACCCAGTGTGCTACACACACAATGTGCTACACAAGACCCAGTGTGCTACACACACAATGTGCTACACAAGACCCAGTGTGCTACACACACAATGTGCCACACAAGACCCAGTGTGCTGCACAAGACCTAGGGTGCCACACACACATACAATGCGCTACACAAGACCCAGAATGCTACACAGACAGTGCTTCACAAGATCCAACACTACACCCTTCCGTTTAGCATATACCTGTGGTCCTGGGCACATACCCGCGCTCCTCCTCAGCTCTGCATATACCCGTGCACACAACCGCACTCCTCCTCAGCTCTGTATATACCCGTGCACACAGCCGCGCTCCTCAGCACTGCATATACCCGTGCACACAGCTGCACTCCTCCTCAGCTCTGTATATACCTATACACACAGCCGCACTCCTCTGTATAAACCCGTGCACACAGCCGCGCTCCTCCTCAGCTCTGCATATACCTGTGCACACAGCAGCACTCCTCTGTATATACCCGTGCACACAGCCACACTCCTCCTCAGCTCTGTATATACCTGTGCACACAGCAGCACTCCTCTGTATATACCCGTGCACACAGCCGCACTCCTCTGTATATACCCGTGCACACAGCCGCGCTCCTCTGTATATACCCGTGCACACAGCCGCGCTCCTCTGTATATACCCGTGCACACAGCCGCGCTCCTCTGTATATACCCGTGCACACAGCCGCGCTCCTCTGTATATACCCGTGCACACAGCCGCGCTCCTCTGTATATACCCGTGCACACAGCCGCGCTCCTCTGTATATACCCGTGCACACAGCCGCGCTCCTCTGTATATACCCGTGCACACAGCCGCGCTCCTCCTCAGCTCTGCATATACCCGTGCACACAGCTGCGCTCCTCCTCAGCTCTGTATATACCCGTGCACACAGCCGCACTTCTCCTCAGCTCTGTATATACCCGTGCACACAGCCGCGCTCCTCCTCAGCTCTGTATATACCCGTGCACACAGCCGCGCTCCTCCTCAGCTCTGCATATATCCGTGCACACAGCCACACTCCTCCTCAGCTCTGCATATACCCGTGCACACAGCCGCATTCCTCCTCAGCTCTGCATATACCCGTGCACACAGCTGCACTCCTCCTCAGCTCTGCATATACCCGTGCACACAGCCGCGCACCTCCTCAGCTCTGTATATACCCGTGCACACAGCCGCGCTCCTCCTCAGCTCTGTATATACCCGTGCACACAGCCACACTCCTCTCAGCTCTGTATATACCTGTGCACACAGCCGCGCACCTCCTCAGCTCTGTATATACCCGTGCACACAGCCGCGCTCCTCCTCAGCTCTGCATATACCCGTGCACACAGCCGCGCTCCTCCTCAACTCTGCATATACCCGTGCACACAGCCGCGCTCCTCCTCAGCTCTGTATATACCCGTGCACACAGCAGCACTCCTCTGTATATACCTGTGCACACAGCCGCACTCCTCTGTATATACCTGTGCACACAGTCGCGCCTCTCCTCAGCTCTGTATATACCTGTGCACACAGCCGCGCACCTCCTCAGCTCTGTATATACCTGTGCACACAGCCGCGCACCTCCTCAGCTCTGCATATACCCGTGCACACAGACGCGCTCCTCCTGAGTGCTGAATATACCCGTGCACACAGCTGCACTCCTCCTGAGCTCTGCATATACCCGTGCACACAGCCGCACTCCTCCTGAGCTCTGTATATACCCGTGCACACAGCCGCACTCCTCTCAGCTCTGTATATACCTGTGCACACAGCCGCGCACCTCCTCAGCTCTGTATATACCCGTGCACACAGCAGCACTCCTCTGTATATACCTGTGCACACAGCCGCACTCCTCTGTATATACCTGTGCACACAGTCGCGCCTCTCCTCAGCTCTGTATATACCTGTGCACACAGCCCGCGCACCTCCTCAGCTCTGTATATACCTGTGCACACAGCCGCGCACCTCCTCAGCTCTGTATATACCTGTGCACACAGCCGCGCACCTCCTCAGCTCTGTATATACCTGTGCACACAGCCGCGCACCTCCTCAGCTCTGCATATACTCGTGCACACAGCCGCGCACCTCCTCAGCTCTGCATATACTCGTGCACACAGCCGCACTCCTCCTGAGTGCTGAATATACCCGTGCACACAGCTGCACTCCTCCTCAGCTCTGTATATACCCGTGCACACAGCCGCGCTCCTCCTCAGCTCTGTATATACCCGTGCACACAGCTGCACTCCTCCTCAGCTCTGTATATACCCGTGCACACAGCTGCACTCCTCCTCAGCTCTGTATATACCCGTGCACACAGCTGCACTCCTCCTCAGCTCTGTATATACCCGTGCACACAGCTGCACTCCTCCTCAGCTCTGTATATACCCGTGCACAACCGCCGCACTCCTCTCAGCTCTGTATATACCCGTGCAAACAGCTGCGCACCTCCTCAGCTCTGTATATACCCGTGCACACAGCCACACTCCTCTCAGCTCTGTATATACCTGTGCACACAGCCGCGCACCTCCTCAGCTCTGTATATACCCGTGCAAACAGCCGCGCACCTCCTCAGCTCTGTATATACGCGTGCACACAGCCACACTCCTCTCAGCTCTGTATATACCCGTGCACACAGCCACACTCCTCTCAGCTCTGTATATACCTGTGCACACAGCCACGCTCCTCCTCAGCTCTGTATACCCGTGCAAACAGCCCGCGCTCCTCCTCAGCTCTGTATATACCCGTGCACACAGCTGCACTCCTCTGTATATACCTGTGCACACAGCCGCGCTCCTCCTCAGCTCTGTATACACCCGTGCACACAGTCGCACCCCTCTGTATATACCTGTGCACACAGCCGCGTTCCTCCTCAGCTCTGTATATACCCGTGCACACAGCCACACTCCTGTCAGCTCTGTATATACCCGTGCACACAGCTGCACTCCTCTGTATATACCTGTGCACATAGCCACGCTCCTCCTCAGCTCTGTATACACCCGTGCACACAGTCGCACCCCTCTGTATATACCTGTGCACACAGCCGCGTTCCTCCTCAGCTCTGTATATACTCGTGCACACAGCCACGCTCCTCCTCAGCTCTGTATATACCCGTGCACACAGCTGCACTCCTCCTCAGCTCTGTATATACCCGTGCACACAGCTGCACTCCTCCTCAGCTCTGTATATACCCGTGCACAACCGCCGCACTCCTCTCAGCTCTGTATATACCCGTGCAAACATCTGCGCACCTCCTCAGCTCTGTATATACCCGTGCACACAGCCACACTCCTCTCAGCTCTGTATATACCCGTGCACACAGTCGCCCCCCTCTGTATATACCTGTGCACACAGCCACACTCCTCTCAGCTCTGTATATACCCGTGCACACAGCCACACTCCTCTCAGCTCTGTATATACCCGTGCAAACAGCCGCGCTCCTCCTCAGCTCTGTATATATATAACCGTGCACACAGCTGCACTCCTCTGTATATACCTGTGCACACAGCCGCGCTCCTCTGTATATACCTGTGCACACAGCCGCGCTCCTCCTCAGCTCTGTATATACCCGTGCACACAGCTGCACTCCTCTGTATATACCTGTGCACACAGCCGCGCTCCTCCTCAGCTCTGTATACACCCGTGCACACAGTCGCACCCGTCTGTATATACCCGTGCACACAGCCACACTCCTCTGTATACACCCGTGCACACAGTAGCACCCCTCTGTATATACCTGTGCACACAGCCACACTTCTCTCAGCTCTGTATATACCTGTGCACACAGCCGCGTTCCTCCTCAGCTCTGTATATACCCGTGCACACAGCCGCGCTCCTCTGTATATACCTGTGCACACAGCAGCACTCCTCTGTATATACCTGTGCACACAGCAGCACTCCTCTGTATATACCTGTGCACACAGCAGCACCCCTCTGTATATACCCGTGCACACAGCCACACTTCTCTCAGCTCTGTATATACCTGTGCACACAGCCGCGTTCCTCCTCAGCTCTGTATATACCCGTGCACACAGCAGCACTCCTCTGTATATACCTGTGCACACAGTCGCACCCCTCTGTATATACCCGTGCACACAGCCGCGTTCCTCCTCAGCTCTGTATATACCTGTGCACACAGCCGCGCTCCTCTGTATATACCTGTGCACACAGCAGCACTCCTCTGTATATACCTGTGCACACAGTCGCACCCCTCTGTATATACCCATGCACACAGCCACACTCCTCTCAGCTCTGTATATACCTGTGCACACAGTCGCACTCCTCTGTATACACCCGTGCACACAGTCGCACTCCTCTGTATATACCTGCTCACCCTCCTCCTCTGTCTCTCTCCCGCACTGTAGCTGTACTCAGGCGGGCTCTCTCACAGGAAGAGGCGGATTGTTCTCTAATCTCTTCCCACCTCACGTCATGTTCCAGGTCAAATGTCTCATCACAGAGCAGATAGTGCGCACATACATACACTGTGTTTAATGTAGAGAATCACTACTGATGTGTGCGGCCTCTGCTCCATCACTGATCACACACATAACATGCGTTTCTCATCCAGAGGAGCTGTGATACATATACGGTATAATGGCCGGGAATCCCACTAATCTCCGGTTGGGGTCTCACTAATCTCCGGCTGGGGGTCCCAATAATCTCCAGCTGGGGGTTTTACTAATCTCCAGATGGGGATCTCACTAATCTCCAGATGGGGGTCTCACTAATCTCCGGCTGGGAGACCCACTAATCTCTGGCTGGGGGGTCTCACTAATCTCCGGCTGGGGGTCCCACTAATCTCCGGCTGGGGATCCCACTAATCTCCGGCTGGGGATCCCACTAATCTTCGGCTGGGGGTCTCACTACTCTCCGGCTGGGGATCCCACTAATCTCCGGCTGGGGGTCTCACTACTCTCTGGCTGGGGATCCCACTAATCTCCAGCTGGTGGTATCACTACTCTCCGGCTGGGGATCCCACTAATCTCCGGCTGGGGGTCTCACTACTCTCTGGCTGGGGATCCCACTAATCTCCAGCTGGTGGTATCACTACTCTCCGGCTGGGGATCCCACTAATCTCCGGCTGGGGGTCCCACTAATCTCTGGCTGGGGGTCTCACTACTCTCCGGCTGGGGATCCCACTAATCTCCGGCTGGGGGGTCTCACTAATCTCCGGCAGGGGGTCTGACTAATCTACGGCTGGGGGTCTAACTACTCTCCGGCTGGGGAACCCACTACTCTCCGGCTGGGGATTCCACTAATCTCCGGCTAGGGGTCTCACTAATCTCCGGCTGGGGGTCTCACTACTCTCATGCTGGGGGTCCCACTAATCTCCGGCTGGGGGTCTCACTAATCTCCGGCTGGGGGTCTCACTAATCTCCGGCTGGGGGTCTCACTAATCTCCGGCTGGGGGTCCCACTAATCTCCGGCTGGGGGTCTTATTAATCTCCGGTTGGGGGTCTCACTAATCTTCAAATGGGGGTCCCAATAATCTCCGGCTGGGGGTCCCAATAATCTTCGTCTGAGGGTCTCACTATTTTACGGCTGGGGGTCCCTATAATCTCCGGCTGTAGTCTCACTAATCTCTGGCTGGGGGTCTCACTAATCTCCAGCTGGGGGTCTCACTAATCTCCGGCTGGGTGTCTCACTAATCTGCAGATGGGTCTCGTTAATCTCCGGCTGGGGGTCTCACTACTCTCCGGCTGGGGATCCCACTAATCTCCAGCTGGGGACCCACTAATCTCTGCTGGGGGGTCTCACTAATCTCCGCTTGGGGGTCCCACTAATCTCCGGCTGGGGATCCCACTAATCTCCGCTGGGGTCTCACTACTCTCGTTTGGGGGATCCCACTAATCTCCGCTGGTGGTCTCACTAATCTCCGGCAGGGTCCCACTAATCTCCGTTTGGGGGTCTCACTAATCTCCGGCTGGGGGTCCAATAATCTTTGTCTGTGGGTCTCACTAAATCTCCGGTTGGGGGCCCAATAATCTCAAACTGGGGTTCTCACTATCTCCGGCTGGCGGATCCACTAATCTCCGCTGGGGTCTACTAATCTCCGGTGGGGGTCTCACATAACTCTCCGCTGGGGATCCCACTAATCTCCGGTTGGGGGTCCACTAATCTCCGCTGGGGAGTCTCAATATCTCCGCTGGGGATCCCACTAATCTTCGGTCTGGTGGTCTCACTAATCTCCAGATGGGGGTCCACAAATCTCAGCTGGGGTCCCACTAATCTCCGTTGGGGGTCTCATAATCTCCAGCTGGGATCCCAATAATCTCAGCTGGGTCCCTATCTCGGCTGAGGTCTCACTAATCTCCGGTTGGGGGGTCCCAATAATCTCAGCTGAGGGTTCTCACTACTCTCGGCTGGGGATCACGTAATCTCCGGCTGCAGGGGTCTCACTACTCTCCGGCTGGGGGTCTCACTAACTCTTCGGCTGAGGGATCCTACATATCTCCAGCTGGGGGACCCACTAATCTCCGGCTTGGGGGTCTCACTAATCTCCGGCTGGGGTCCACTACTCTTCGTGCTGGGGTCTCACTACTCTCCGCTGGGGATCCCACTAATCTCCGGCTGGGGGTCTCACTTCTCTCCGGCTGGGGATCCCACTAATCTCCAGCTGGAGGACCCACTAATCTCCAGCTGGGGGTCTTACTACTCTCCGGCTGGGGATCCCACTAATCTCCGGCTGGGGGTCTCACTAATCTCCGGCTGGGGATCTCGCTACTCTCCGGCTGGGGATCCCACTAATCTCCGGCTGGTGGTCTCACTAATCTCCAGATGGGGGTCTCACTAATCTCCGGCAGGGGTCCCACTAATCTCCGTTTGGGGGTCTCACTGATCTCCGGTTGGGGGACCCAATAATCTCAAACTGGGGTTCTCACTAATCTCTGGTTTGGGGTCTCACTAATCTCCGGCTGCAGGTCTCACTAATCTCCGGCTGGGGGTCTCACTAATCTCCGGCTGTGGGTCTCACTACTCTCCGGCTGGGGATCCCACTAATCTCCAGTTGGGGGTCTCACTACTTTCCGGCTGGGGGTCCCAATAATCTTCAAATGGGGGTCCCAATAATCTCTGGTTGGGGGTCCCAATAATCTTCGTCTGAGGGTCTCACTATTTTCCGTCTGGGGGTCCCTATAATCTCTGGCTGGGGGTTTTACTAATCTCCCGCTGGGGGGTCTCACTAATCTCCAGCTGGGGGTCTCACTAATCTCCGGCTGGGGGTCTCACTAATCTCCAGATGGGGGTCCCAATAATCTCCGTTTGGGGGTCTCACTAATCTCCGGCTGGGTGTCCCAATAATCTTTGTCTTGGGGTCTCACTGATCTCCGGTTGGGGGGCCCAATAATCTCAAGATGGGGTTCTCACTAATCTCTGGCTGGGGGTCTCACTAATCTCTGGTTGGGGGTCTCAATAATCCCCGGCTGGGGTTCCCACTAATCTCCGGCTGGGGGTCTCACTAATCTCCGGCTGGGGGTCTCATTAATCTCCGGTTGGGGGTCTCACTAATCTCCTGCTGGGGGTCCCAATAATCTTCAAATGGGGGTCCCAATAATCTCCGGCTGGGGGTCCCAGTAATCTTCGTCTGAGGGTCTCACTATTTTCTGGCTGGGGGTCCCTATAATCTCCAGCTGGGGGTCCCAATAATCTCCATCTGGGGTTCTCACTAATCTCTGGCTGGGGGTCTCACTAATCTCCAGTTGGGCGTCTCAATAATCTCCTGCTGGGGGTCTCATTAATCTCTGGCTGGGTGTCCCAATAATCTCCAGCTGGGGTTCTCACTAATCTCTGGCTGGGGGTCTCACTAATCTCTGGCTGTTGGTCTCACTAATCTCCAGATGGGGGTCTCACTAATCTCCAGATGGGGGTCCCAATAATCTCTGGCTGGGGGTCCCAGTAATCTTCGTCTGAGGGTCTCACTATTTTCTGGCTGGGGGTCCCTATAATCTCCAGCTGGGAGTCCCAATAATCTCCATCTGGGGTTCTCACTAATCTCTGGCTGGGGGTCTCACTAATCTCCAGTTGGGGGTCTCAATAATCTCCTGCTGGGGGTCTCATTAATCTCTGGCTGGGTGTCCCAATAATCTCCAGCTGGGGTTCTCACTAATCTCTGGCTGGGGGCACTGCCGGTTGCTGAGGTGCTGCTGCAGGGTCCGGTATAGATTTTAGATCCCGGGGCTCTTCTAGCTGCTGCAGACGGATGGCTCTGTCTTTCAACTCAGCAAATGTCATGTTAGGATTCTGAAGAAGTATCATACTCAGCTGTCCTCTGTGGGGAGGGGATAGGAGGCCCTCTATGAATTAGTCGAGTAGCATTTTATCAGCTCCCGGGGCTAAAGCAGGTCCTGCCAGTTTAAGAGCTTTAAGTGCTTCATGAAGATTCAAGGCATAGTCTCTGGCACTCTCTTTGGGCTTTTGGTGACATGCAAAGAACCTCATCTTAGCCCGGGTATCAGCAGTAGATTCGAATGTTGCTTTTAGTCCAGCTACCAGATGCTCCACAGTGTCCTTATCTGTATCCAGCCAGGCGCAACCTCCCGCTGTGCATTGCCCTTTAATTGTCCAATAATCATTCCTACATGTTGGGCTTCAATAAGGGGTACATCGCATAGTAAGCTTTTATCTTTAACAGAAAGTCATTAAGAGTATTAGGCTCACCGGAGTATTGCGGCAGCCACATTGCCCCTGGAGCATACGGCATCAGGAACGGCATGATAGTTGCTCCTCCTTGCACCGCTGCACCGCCGGGTGCTGCTCCTTGATCCGGCGCTGCAGCTCCGCCGGTTGCTCCGCTGCCGCTTGGCGCTGCTGGCTGTGACATCCTGTGCCCCCTTAGTTAAGGTTCGCCCTCCTGTCTTCCGTTTCCGTCCGGATGTCTCTTGAAGGTTCCGTGCTGCACCAGGGATTCTCTTCCCCGCCGAATGTCGTCAGCACCAGGGAGGAGGCTGGATTCGCGCCACTGCAGGGTACCGCCCCCTTTCTTCCTGCACGCCGCACGCTGTATAATGACGGATTTTCAAAAGTACAGTTCGTATGGCGCAGCTTAAAAAGTTTTTACGTTAATCACGGCACACAATGCCTGTTTTACCGGGCACGGTAGATCCTGTTCGTGACGCCAGGTTGTGGAGCCCACTGGGACGGGGTACTCGGTACCGGACCGGGTTCCTGCTGGGGATGTCACAGAGGGCCTGGTCCGGACCATGTCCCAGGTTCCGCAAGTAAAAGGGGATATTAACAAGGGATGAATGTTTGTCGTGACACCACCCACGGTTTATGGTCAGTAATGGGACCACCGCTGCTGCAGAACC
The DNA here is from genome assembly GCA_033576535.1 of Allobates femoralis. Lineage (NCBI taxonomy): Eukaryota > Metazoa > Chordata > Amphibia > Anura > Aromobatidae > Allobates > Allobates femoralis. Next base: position 106,892,115 of record JARQOC010000008.1, on the reverse strand, counting down.
TCCGGGGATGATGTTGGGCAGCTTTAGATGGAACGGCTCTCCGTAGGCAGTGTAACTTATAGTTTATGAAGGATGGAATAGATGTGGTAGTAAGGGGGATGATAGTGGAGACGGTGGCTGCTTGCGGGGGTGATTAGGACTCCGATTCAAGGATCAGACACTCACGTTTCTGAAGTTTTCCAAAGCTTTACTGCAGATGTAGTAGCAGAGTTTTGTCCACAGAATCTGTACTGGGGCAGGGTTGCTCCCACCCTGTCCGGGTCCTCAGCTTCCTCCTGCTGCGCTGTGTGTGTGTGGCCCTGCTGCTGCTTCTATCTGAGCTGCTGGCACTGTCTCTCTCCTCACAGGTACCCCTTGGCTAGGCAACTTGGGTCTTCCTTGTGATTCTGACCCCACCGTGTTGCTTCGCTCTGGTACAGTGTTGGTCTACAACCTCCACTATCCCGGGATTTACTGTGCTATGTGTGTCAGTCACAGTTTCGGATCCGGTATCCGATCTGTGTGCTCCTCCGGGGCGAGTGGTGATGGCACTCAGTCTCCCGGACGTGTTTCTCTGTCTTCTGCTCTCTTTCCTTCAGATCCTGGCTAGGCCTGGAATCAGTGAGCGGACTGTAGAGAAGCCTGACGCAGCTCCTTTACACTACAGTCTCCCTCAGTTCTCCCAGGAACTGGACTCTTCACAGTACTGCTACGTACTGAACTTCTAAACTAACTACTTCCTCTTGACCCAGAGTATATAAGGGAGCTGGTTTAGCTCCCCCTCCTGGCACAGAGGCATTAGTGTAGTGTCAGTGTGTTGTGGGGAGGGAACCCGTGTGATGTTACTGTGGCACTTTAACCCTCGGGGTGCCACATAAATGTTATATTTTCATCAAAATGCTGTAGTGTCATCCTTCAGTTTTGAATTACTTGACGCAGATGCGTACAGTATAAGCTCATCATGTTGCATTTGCACCTCTGGGCCTATCCGTTCATTTGTGGCGTATCTCCCGTGCGTCGTGACATCATAATGTTGTAGGACGTTCTGACCCGCCTTCCTGGTGCTTTACCTTCCCCTGCAGAATACACATGGCGTCACCCAGGCGAGCTGCTGTGTGGGGGGAGCTTGAGCTCTTTATCCTCCTTGACTTATATGACACCAGGGATTACTGGTGTCAGCAGCAGCACCCACGTCTCCACAAGCAGGCTATCCTGCGGCTGAAGAGGAGGCTGGGTGTGCTCCGCAGCCCCAGGCAGATCAGCAAAAAAATTAACATAGTAACATAGTTTTTAAGGTTGAAGGAAGACTTTAAGTCCATCTAGTTCAACCCATAGCCTAACATGTTGATCCAGAGGAAGGCAAAAAAAAACCCATGTGGCAACACTAAGCTCCACATTGGGGTAAAAAATTCCTTCCTGACTCCAGATATGGCAATCAGACTAATTCCCTGGATCAACGCCCTATCAAAGAATCTAGTATATATAACTGGTAATTATAGTTTTCAAGAAAGGCATCCAGGCCCTTCTTAAATGTTAGTAGTGACTCACTCATTACAACATCATGTGGCAGAGAGTTCCATAGTCTCACTGCTCTTACAGTAAAGAATCCGCGTCTGTGATCAGGGCCGGCCTCAGGCTAAATTGCGCCCTGTGCAAAATTCCCCTTTGGTGCCCCCAGACCATGTCACATGAGACATGCAGCCAATCAGTGGCACCTTCACTCTTTCCTCATATAAAACTGACATCCCGAGGAAATCAGGGAACAGCAGCAGCTCTCATTTATTCTGGATCACAGTTTTGAAGGAAGGGATAATGAAACAGCTGCTGATTGGCTGCAGGTCTCATGTGAAATAACGTCATGTGAAACCATGGAGACCTGGGGCACACATTGCTAGGACGATGCTTGGCTTTATCACTTGTCTAGTGTGGTTTTTTTTATCCATATAATGTAAAACGCCTAAAAATGCCTCACACAAAGCATGCTGCAATATAAGTATTTATAAAAAGAAAATCACCTGCAAAAAAGATCCTGAAACAATATCTACATGAGGCGTCTTTACTTTTACTTTACTGATAGGTTGTTTACATTGTGAGCCCCAATGGGGACAGTGTTCATGATGTATGTAAAGTGCTGTGGAGTTCATAGTGTAATATAAATGCAAAAAGTATTATTCTTAATATTATGTCACAATACCAGGATCTGAGGATCTTCTATTTCGAGGTCAGGGACTCTCTGACGCCGTATTGCTGCTTGTCTCGCTGTTGTCCTCTTTTGAAACTGCAGTGCGGTGGACAAGAGAGCATTAACTGGTTAATAACAAGAAGTATGGAGTGTGTACTGAGCCATAAACCCTCCCCATACCATGAAGTATGGAGTGTGTACTAACTGAGCCATAAACCCTCCCCGTACCATGTCCAGCAGACATTGTAGGATTACTACCCGTATATACTCGTGTATAAGCCGACCTGTGTATAAGCCGACCCCCCTACTTTTGCCCCCAAAACCTGGGAAAACCTATTGACTCGTGTATAAGCCGAGGGTGAACCCCAGCACAGGTATACAGGCCCCAGCAGTGTGGTATACAGCAGCCTCCCCAGTGGTATATACAGACCCCAGGGGTAATACAGCAGCCCCAGGGGTTATACAGCAGCCCCAGGGGTTATACAGCAGCACCAGGGGTTATACAGCAGCACCAGGGGTTATACAGCAGCCCCAGGGGTAATACAGCAGCCCCAGGGGTAATACAGCAGCCCCAGGGGTTATACAGCAGCCCCAGGGGTTATACAGCAGCCCCAGGGGTAATACAGCAGCCTCAGTGGTATATACAGGCCCCAGCAGTATATACAGGCCCCAGCACTATATACAGCAGCCCCAGTCGTATATACAGGCCCCAGCAATATATACAGCAGCCCCAGTGGTATATACAGGACCTAGCAATATATACAGCAGTCTCAGTGGTATATACAGGCTTCAGCACTATATACAGCAGCCCCAGTGGAATATACAGGCCCCAGCAGTATATACAGCAGCCCCAGTGGTATATACAGGCCCCAGCAATATATACAGCAGCCTCAGTGGTATATACAGGCCCCAGCACTATATACAGCAGCCCCAGTCGTATATACAGGCCCCAGCAATATATACAGCAGCCCCAGTGGTATATACAGGACCTAGCAATATATACAGCAGTCTCAGTGGTATATACAGGCTTCAGCACTATATACAGCAGCCCCAGTGGAATATACAGGCCCCAGCAGTATATACAGCAGCCCCAGTGGTATATACAGGCCCCAGCAATATATACAGCAGCCTCAGTGGTATATACAGGCCCCAGCACTATATACAGCAGCCCCAGTGGCGTATATACAGGCCCCAGCAATATATACAGCAGCCCCAGTGGTATATACAGGACCTAGCAATATATACAGCAGTCTCAGTGGTATATACAGGCTTCAGCACTATATACAGCAGCCCCAGTGGAATATACAGGCCCCAGCAGTATATACAGCAGCCCCAGTGGTATATACAGAACCCAGCAATATATACAGCAGCCTCAGTGGTATATACAGGCCCCAGCACTATATACAGCAGCCCCAGTGGTATATATAGGCCCCAGCAGTATATACAGCAGCCCCAGTGGTATATACAGGCCCCAGCAATATATACAGCAGCCTCAGTGGTATATACAGGCTTCAGCACTATATACAGCAGCCCCAGTGGAATATACAGGCCCCAGCAGTATATACAGCAGCCCCAGTGGTATATACAGGCCCCAGCAATATATACAGCAGCCTCAGTGGTATATACAGGCCCCAGCACTATATACAGCAGCCCCAGTGGTATATATAGGCCCCAGCAGTATATACAGCAGCCCCAGTGGTATATACAGGCCCCAGCAATATATACAGCAGCCTCAGTGGTATATACAGGCTTCAGCACTATATACAGCAGCCCCAGTGGTGTATATATAGGCCCCAGCAGTATATACAGCAGCCCCAGTGGTATATACAGGCCCCAGTGGTGGTGTATACAGGCCCCAGTGGTAGTGTATACAGGGCCCACTGGTGGTGTATACAGGGCCCACTGGTGGAGGTGGTGTATACAGCAGGGCCCAGTGGTGGTGAATACAGGGCCTAGTATGCGGACTGGGGGGGAGGGGCGCGCCTTTACATACTCACCGGTCACCGCCGTCACCGTGCCCGTGCGTCTGCTGGGCGCTGGCTGTACGGAGGAGGAGAGGAGGGGCGGGCAGAGCCGCGGGACAGGAAGTCTGACTCCCGCCCTCCTCCCTCTCTGGCCGACGCGCCGCGGCCGCCGGCGGGGAGCACGGGGCCTCACCAGGGGGCGGGCAAAAATGCGCCCTGCACAAAATGCGCCTAGTTGTCATCCCGGCCCTGCCTGCGGGTAAACCCGAGTGTGACTCGGGGTTACCGCTCTGGCGCCCCCTTTAGGTGGCGCCCTGTGCGACCGCACAACTCGCACAGCGGTAGGGCCGGCCCTGTCTGTGATTATGATTAAACCTTCTTTCCTCCAGACGTAGAGGATGCCCGCTTGTCCCAGTCTCAGGCCTAAGAGTAAAGAGATCATTAGAAAGGTCTCTGTACTGTCCCCTCATATATTTATACATTATTATAAGATCACCCCTAAGCCTTCGTTTTTCCAAGCTAAATAACCCCAAGTTTTACAACCTGTCTTGGTATTAGTCCTCTAATAACCTTGGTCGCTCTTCTCTGGACCCGCTGATCTGAAGTTCAAGACCCCTGGACGGATCACCTTACCGCGGGAAAGGATTGCCCAGCTAAGTGGTGAGTATTTGTGATGTCACCATACACATATATGCTTCTGTGCAACACAATAGATTGTCATGACAGCTCATGCAAGTGTATCCTGGCCAACATCCAGATCCACCCTACACTTCTGTGGGTCACATGTCACAATTCACTTTGATCCACACACAATAACCAAACCCCTACACTATGTATGCAAATAGGCATAATCAGCCTCAGCATGTTGTCCATTATGTTACAGCCCACATGTCACACACTGTAAACCAGTGTTGCTTGTTAGGCTTGGTTTGTTGCTAAACATCCAATATGCTCATGTTCAGATACAACATATGTCGGCTTCACATAACCTGACAGTATCGTGCCACATTGGCAACTAAGGTCTGTCCCATGTTCGAGATTCTGTACACTTTTGGATAATGAAGGCTCATTTTGTTGTCAAATCAACCTTGTTTGCCATGCAGCCTATGTGTGGGTCAACTGTATTTATTAAAGCTGATACACAGTAATATAATTTTGTAGAATTAGGTGCCTCCCACAACCTTGCATGTGCAGCACTATAAGCCAATTTGTTGAGCATGGTGGCAACAGTGATAGCTTTGGTACCCGCATGTTGGGATGTGCAGATCAAACACACATATGAGGTAATGTTGCCCTATCCTGCCATTGTATTAATTGTCCCATACATTAGCAATCTACGGACAAACATAACATGTTCATATGTGCAAACGTGTGTCCAGTTTGAAAATGTCACCAAATGTAATGTCTGCTCAACAGCTATGGCCAGAAGGCCGGAGGCCCCTTCAGCAGCAGATGTCCACCCACCAGGGTCCCCTGCAGAACCACCAGCAGCCAGCCCACCTGGATCACCACCACAACCACCAGCAGCCAGCCCACCTGGATCCCCACTACAACCACCAGCAGCCAGCCCACCACAGACACCAGGGCCAAGCCCCCCCGGGAGTCTCATAACATCTGGCTCACAAGGGACACCAAGGGCGCCACCAACCCCCCGATGGGAACAAGGGGTCTCCAGTGCCAGCACTTCTGGACAGTGGTCCCCTGAAGAGGCATGTCATGTCAATATTCCTCATCAGTTCTGTGTAATGTAGTTGGAATTTGTTATGGTAATAGTTTTTTAAATTTGTTTGATCCTTTTGGCATGTCTATCACCAACACATCTGATGGTCTTGTTACAGATGGCAGACTCCATGAGGTGGACTGGGTAATAAGCCGGTCCCCTTCACCACTCCTCCAAATTGTGGACCCACAATCCACTGGTAAGTTACCCCCCTTAACTACAGACACATATTTTTTGGGGTAGCCATGTAGTTGATGTTGAAATTCACACTACTCTCTAGGTGGACCATCCCTGCAGGACCTGGTTGCGGCCCATCAAGAGGCGGTGGCGAAACTTGATCAGTTGGGCCAGCTAATTGGCCAGTTCCTAAAGGGCCAGGCTATTTCTGTGGGCCCTAAAGGCCAGGCTGCTCCCCCACATTAAGGACTGTTTTTACATTTTTTGTTTTTGCGTTTGAAAAATGTGACACCCATGTTGGGCAATGTTTGCCCGGATGTAGTGTGTTAAGCATACAATGGCCCATTGTTAGCCATCACCAAAATGTTTTCTTGTTGGAAAAAAGAAGGGCTACCAAAGCAAACAAACAAAACCAGTTGTTGAAAAAAAACAATTATAAAGTATGTTTTTCCAACAAAACTACAAATAGTTGTCACTCGATTCATTCAACACAGTATTACGGGCCACATATTTTGGGCATCTCAAGATAGGAAAGGGACACATGTTAGGTAAGGGGAAATGTATAAATGTTGTTCTAACAAAAATATATACCTCAAGGTATGTTTGAAAGACACAAGCGCACCACGGATAAATGACAAAATTTCATTAACACAAAAGATGGCAAACTGCCACAATGGTATATGACTACATCCATGTTTAATTAGTATCAGTAGCGAGCCCTACTACCACCCTCAGAATGTTCCCTGTGACAGGAGGGCCCAGCCTCCTCCTCCTCATCAAATGGATGAGGGTTGGGGCGATGCCGGGGGTATGGTGTTCAAGGCCCCCTTCTACGATCATGACTTTGTCTGGCCCTAGTTCTAGGCTCCCTTGGGTACGGGGACCCTGCGGTCTGGTCTGCTACGAGAGGAGGTATGTTCCAGGAGCTGAGTGTCCCATCCTCGGCTGCATCAAGAGCCAGATGGATGACCCTCTCCACAGCCGAACGCGTCTCCCTGTCCAGCCTAGCCAGACGCTCACTAACAAGATGTCCGATGGCAGTGCTGGGTTGGTTTTCAAGGTGGGTGAGAACCCTTGAGGCCCAACTTCCCAGCTCAGTAGTTGTTTGAGCTGAGGGGCCTCTCCTGCATCGGGACACAGTGTGTGCGGTGTTAGTATCCTCAGCACTGGCATCTCCCAACACCGCCTCCGCAGATGGGGATGGTGGAGTCTCGTCAACGAGTCCGACCGCCTGGCTCTCTGCAGGGTAAGGAGTGTCCTGGAAAGTGAGAATACAACATGTGTAAGAACACACATACATCTGTTGGCAATCAAAGTGGGCAGAGGCCCAATTTTCACAGATTTGAATAAGTAACAGCTGTCTGTAAGGGGTTAAATGGCTTTAGACCAATGATCTAACACCTGATTTACATACCTAACCTAGTGTTGCCCCACATTAAATTCATGTCACAATGTATGTAAATCAGGTGTTAGATCAGTGGCCCAAAGCCATTTAACCCCTTAAAAACAGCTGTTACTTATTCAAATGTGTGAAAATTGGGTCTCTGCCCACTTTGATGCCAGTTTTGATGCCCAGAACCTATTTGGGCCAGGCTGGAGTGACATGAATTTGATGTGGGGCATCACTAGGTATGTAAATCAGGTGTTAGATCATTGGCCCATTTAACGCCTTCAATCAGGCCCGGACTGGCCATAGGGCATATCGGGAGTTTGCCCGGTGGGCTGAAGGGGTATTGGGCCGTTGCAGCCGCTCTTTACCTTCAAGAGGTTCGCTTGCGGCCCCTTTCTGTCTCTCTGCGGCCGCCGGCAGGGCACAGCCAGGGAGCTGCACTGTAGCCGCAGCTGCAGAGGTGTTTACGGTGTGGAGCTTCCGGCTTTGTTCCTGCAGCTGCTTCTTGGAGGAGGAGTATGACAGCTCCTCCACTCCTCAGCGGCTCAAGCTGATGGATGCTTCCCTGAAGCTGCTGTACACCTTGCACTGTCGACTGGTACCGGGCACCTTCCTCCGGCTTCATCTCCTGCGTGGACTGAGCTCCTTCATCCTGGGCGGTAAGAGGGAGTATTATGCCTCCGGCCTGGAGGTTTCTGCAGTGAGATGTCTGGATTCTGTCTGGTGGCTGCGGTCTCCATCTGAGGCACAAGGGATTTATGGCAGCCGTTTGAACTTTCACTACGAGGCCCCCCCAAACCCCCCCCCCATCTGTGAACTGTCATGCTACTGCCATCAGTCCCACAGACAGAGCGACCAACCGCAGAGCAGAGTCCTGTACTGGATGGTAATTGTGACCCAGGCAGCAGAGCAGCACTGTAAGACCTTGTATATCCATCCCTCTCCATGTATATGTGTGTGTACTGTAAATGTGTGTATGTACTTTATATGTGGGTGTACTGTATGATTGTGTACATATGGATGTGTGTGTGTGTACATATGGATGTGTGTGTACACATGGATGTGTGTATATATGGATATGTGTGTGTATATATGGATGTGTATGTGTATATATGGATATGTGTGTGTATATATGGATGTGTGTGTGTATATATGGATATGTGTGTACATATGTATGTGTGTGTGTATACATGGATGTGTGTGTGTGTACATATGGATGTGTGTGTACGCATGGATGTGTGTGTGTATACAGTACATGGATGTGTGTGTGTAGATATGGATGTGTGTGTACATATGGATGTGTGTGTATACATGGATGTGTGTCTGTGTGTATACATGGATGTGTGTCTGTGTGTACACATGGATGTGTGTGTGTATATATGGATGTGTGTGTATACATATGGATGTGTGTGTACATATGGATGTGCGTGTACATATGGATGTGAGTGTGTGTATATATGGATGTGTGTATGTGTTGTGGGGCAGCGCTGGGATTGCAGGTCAGAAATACGTTGAGCCCGGTAACAGTTCAAACAGCACCCGGTTTTATTGCTGATAAATACAGCGATGGCACAAGCTGCTGGAATCCGGGTCGCAGCCGGGTACACAGGATACAGTCCACACATAAAGTAACTCAGTTCCCTCAGGTTATGCGCTTTCCGATATAGGTCGCCCGGAGCTCCCAGGCCTCCTGGGATAGACCGTGTTATTATAGCACACGGCCCCTGGAACTCTTGACCTCTCCTGTGTGTCTCTGCTGCTCCTTCAGCTTAGAAAACAAAAACTCTCCAGAGGGAACCCCGCCCTGTCTCCTAACCAGGCTTTTAACCCTGTGTCTCCTTCCAGGGATCCTGCAAGACCCGGAGCGGAGTGAGTGGACCGTCCCTCTCTCTCACACCCTATACCAGGTTCAATATGTGACAGTGCGCATTCTGGGGGAGACATAGCGCCCCTCGAATATGATCCCCCGCACTGTCTCAAACCCCCTCCCTCGGTTCAAACTTGTGGGGTTGAACCCCAGCCACCAAACAGGGTGCCCGGGACAGGGCATCCGCATTACCCTGCAACTTGCCAGCCCGATGCTCCACCGTAAAATTGAAGTTTTGGAGGGACAGGAACCACCTGGTGACTAGAGCGTTCCGTTCCTTGGCGTTTCTCATCCAGACCAGGGGAGCGTGATCTGTAACCAACTGGAACCGTCGCCCGAGCAAATAATAGCGTAGGGACTCCAAGGCCCATTTAACAGCCAAGCACTCCTTCTCCACTATGCTATAATTCCTTTCCGCCGGGGACAATTTCTGGCTCAAGTAAGTGACCGGATGTTCTTCTCCGTCCACTTCTTGCGATAGCACAGCCCCCAGTCCCACCTCCGAGGCGTCTGTCTGCACAACGAAGGGGTGGTTGAAGTTAGGACTGATGAGGACAGGCTGTCCGCACAAGGCCAACTTCATGGACTGAAAAGCTGCCTCTGCTTGGGGATTCCAACGCACCAAAGCAGATTTCTTCCCTTTTAACAGGTCGGACAGGGCCGCCGTTTGCCCAGCAAAGTTGGGTATGAAGCGTTGATAGTACCCAACTATGCCGAGGAACACCCTCACCTGTTTGGTGGACACCGGTCGGGGCCAATTTTGTATGGCCTCCATTTTGTTTATTTGGGGTTTGATAACCCCTCGCCCAATCACATACCCCAGGTACCGGGCCTCCTCGAGTCCCATGGCACATTTTCTTGGATTTGCTGTCAGGCCTGCTGCCCTGAGCGAATCCACCATGGCCTGAACCTGGGATAAGTGGGTATGCCAATCTGGACTAAAGATGATAATGTCATCCAGGTAGGCGGACGCGTAATTCCGGTGAGGTTCTAACACTATGTCCATGACCCGCTGGAATGTGGCCGGGGCTCCATGCAACCCAAAAGGCAACACGACGTAGTGATAGAGGCCTTCCGGAGTAACAAAGGCATTTTTTTCCTTGGCCGACTCTGTTAGCGGCACCTGCCAGTAACCTTTGGTCAGATTGAGCGTTGTGAAGTACTGGGCTTGCCCCAGTCTTTCAATCAGCTCGTCCACCCGGGGCATGGGATATAAATTGAACTTAGACACGTCGTTCAGCTTCCAGAAATCGTTGCAGAACCGCAGCGATCCGTCCGGCTTCGGAATGAGCATGATGGGACTAGCCCATTCGCTCCAGGATTCTTCTATCACCCCTAACTTGAGCATGTGCTTAACTTCGGCCGCGTTGAATGACGGAAGTGCGCCCGGGCAGGTCAGAGAACACATCAGGATTCTGCTGTACCAACTTTCGAGCTTTCCGTCATTGGGCCTTAGTGAGGGTGTCGCTGATTTGTACCCCTTCGGTCTCCCTCGTGGCCGAGGGGGAAGGGTCTCCGGGTGCATCGGAAGCCTCCATGATCAGACACTCCTGATCTTTCCATGCTTTAAGCAAATTAACGTGGTATAGCTGCACGGGTTTCCTTTTCCCGGGCTGGTATACCCTGTAATTTACCTCCCCCTACTTTTTCCCGGATTTCATAGGGCCCTTGCCATTTGGCCAATAATTTGCTTTCCATAGTGGGCGCTAAGACCAATACCTGGTCCCCCACCTCAAAGGTCCTAACGGTGGCCCGTGTATTATACCTGCGGCTTTGAGTTCCTTGGGCATCCATTAGTGGTCGATAACGCTCCTATAGGGAGTGGGTTGCTGTTCCCACGTCTCTTTGGCGACATCCAATAGCCCTCTAGGATGCCGGCCGTACAACAGTTCAAAGGGAGAAAACCCGTAGACGACTGCGGTACCTCCCGGATGGCGAACATTAAATAAGGCAGTAACATGTCCCAATCCTTTCCATCCTTCGCTACCACTTTTTTAGCATGGACTTCAGGGTTTTATTAAACCGCTCAACTAACCCGTCGGTCTGGGGATGATACACCGAGGTGCGCAGCTGTTTTATGTTGAGCAGTTTACACAGTTCCCGGGTCACTTTGGACATAAAAGGAGTCCCCTGATCCGTGAGGATCTCCTTAGGTAGTCCTAGGCGACAGAACATGGCAAACAGCTCCCAGGAAATCAGTTTCGCCGAGGGGTGGCGTAACGGAATCGCCTCCGGGTACCGGTCTCAGGGTCGTCAGGTTCAGCACCCTGATTCCCTGGCATCAGGGGAGAGTTACTCCTCCTTCCCCATAAGGACCAAAACAATGGTAAGTCTCTTCCCAGCACCGTCCCGTAGGGTAGAGATTTTTCCACTCCGACCACGTGGGTCACCTCTCCACATGGAGTGGACAGAGTCACCTCCGTGGTCGGATACTCGCGTAGGTCCCCGTGTATACACCGGACCCCGATCAATCCCCCAGTGAGTTGCAACCCGGGAATTAAGGACGCACAAACCAGCGTCACCAAACTGCCGGAGTCCGAGAGAGCTTCTGCTCTGTGTCCATTAATGAGCACCGGGCACAGATGTGGTTCCGTTAGGGGAACCACCACATCTGCAGTGAACACGGGGCTGGCATACATCGAGAGCCGGCGTGTGAACCCGCAGTCCATGGGTTCCATCGATAGGGGGCAATAGGCAGCCACATGTCCCGGTCCTTTGCACCGCCAGCACCACGTAGCAGTGGCAGCACCGGGCCGGAAGCTCCTTCTTGGGGAGCCTGGTCTACTGCCAGCCCCATTCTAGGGTATCCTCTCAGCGGCTATGTTTTTAGGAGAGTCCCCTGGGGATAGACGTACACCTTTACCCGGCTCCGGAGGCCGGCGTAACTGCCGCAGTGGGGCAGAGTCCCGTATGAACTCCTGGGTGGCTGTATATCGCTCTTTCAAGCAACCACCTGGTCCAAAGTACCCGGGTCCCCTTGCCCCACCCAACGATGTATCGCAACCGGCAGAATCCGTACCAGCCGGTCGAACATCACCCTTTCCACCATCTGTACCGGAGTCAAGCTCTCAGGCTGGAGCCACCATTTCACCAACTGCAATAAGTCATACGCCTGGGAGCGAGCCGGCTTGGACTCCACATAGGACCAGGAAAACACCCGTTGGTGTATTGACCCCCAGTCTCGCAAGGATCTCACCTTTGAGTTTCCCGTAGTCCTGGGCATCCTCCCAACTGAGGTCTGTGTAGGCCTTCTGGGCGTCGCACATCAGGAATGGAGCCACCACTTCAGCCCACTGAGCGGCAGGGAGGCCTTCTCGCTCTGCGGTGCACTCGTAGACTGTGAGGAAGGCTTCTACGTCGTCCTCCGGACTCAGCTTCCTCAGCGCCGGTCGGACCCAGTCCCGGGCCTCACGCCATTCCGGAAGAGGCGTCGCTGGCGGGCCTCGTAGGGCCATAACTTGTTGCAGGAGCAGTTCATTTGTTTTCTGCTGTTGCTCCTACTGCTCTTTTTGCCGCTGCTGGGTAAGTACCAGCTGCCTTAGGCAGTAGCGTAGCTAGCGGGGTGCAGAGGGGCGATCGCCCCAGGCATGAGGGGCCTATTGCCCGCCCCCTGGGGGGCCCCGCATCCCCTGGGGGGCCCCGCATCCCCTGGGGGGGCCCCGAACCGCCTGGAGGGCCCCGTGCTGGCAGCTGGCTGCCGCGTGGCCGGAGAGGAGGGAGGACAGGACTTCCTGTCCTGCAGCTCTGCCCGCCCCTCCTCTCCTCCTCCTTACAGCAGACGCACGGCGGCCGCGGTGAGTGTTGTGCACCGCCCCCCGGGCCTCAGATTCCTCTGCCAGCACCCCCCCCCCCCCTGGTCCTCAGATTTCCCTGCCAGCACTTCCCCCCAGTCCTCACATGGGGGGCCTGGGTGCAAATCTTGCCCCCGGGCCCGGAGCAGTCTAGCTACGCCCATGGCCGGCTTTACCCATGTGCGAGTGGTGCGGTCGCACAGGGCGCCGCAGGCCATGCTTCAGTGGGGGGCGCCACCAGGAACCAGAAAGTCAGAAATTCACTGTCTCTGCCGGTCCAATCATATCACAGCGCTGTTTGTCAGCCGGCAGCAGACTTTGGTGGGAGGAGTTGCTGGGAGACTGTGAAAGTAAGTTGCTGTCTCCAGTGGCGCCTCTCCCGCACTCCTCCTGAATTCTGGAAGTTGGCGCCATGAATGCAAGTAGTGTGATTAGAGCAGAGAAAGCAAGTTAAGTTTCACCTGCTACCCCTGCTCCAATCAGTGACTGTGTGATTCCAATTACCCTCCCCACCTGGTAATGCAGTGCCTGGCAGGCCAAGACTGCACCAGTGAACAGATGCCTGATTGACCGGTATGGTACCATGAGCCATGTAGCAGTGGGTCCCGCTCTCTGCAGCTCCTGCCACCTGTGCTGTGCAGAGCAGGGCTCATTGCAGGGCGCCTCTCTCTCCCTGCAGTCCTTCACTGTCTTGTTCCTTGCAGAGGGCAGCTCCCTAGGACCTAGGGGGCTGTTATCTTAATTGCAGGTAAACAACTGGCGAGAAAGCTGAATAGTATCAGGAATAGTAAAAAGAGCACAAGAGTCTACAGCTCAAATCATGTGAATGACACAGACCCTGACAGGTACATGACATAAATCATTCTGTGATCAGTCAGGACTGATCCTCCTGCCCTGCAGTCTGTATCATTGTTTGGATGGGATCTCAGAATGAAATGACAGAGCTGGACAGTGTTGTGGCATGCAGGGGTTAACAAACATGACAAGGGGTCAGACTGACCCTCTGTCCCATCCACAGTTTCTCATAGCAGCTATTTTATGAGATTGTTGTGACTTTTGTGGTGGATGTAGTTCATCATTTAAAGGGATTTTTTTTCCTTTTCAATATATTTTGGTACCTCAAGTGCTGGGTCTCCAGCACTGTTTCCGGTGTCTGGCATTGGCTTAGGTGATGACACCACACCATCAGTGCGGCAGCCAATCAGTGAGCTCAGTGGCTCTGCGCATGTAGAACACCCCTTCAGAGCCACTGAGCCACATGTAACGCTATGCGCTGCCTGCGTATAGTATCCCTATGGCAACTGTACTGATCACACACCCGCCAGCTCCCGGATATGTGCGTGTGCTGCAAACCGCATTTCCTGTGCGCTCTGCAATAGAGCATATCCACGTCTTCTCTGAGGTGTCGGCGGGTGCAGTAATCATCACATTACCATAGCAATGCATAGGCAGGCGGCGCATAGCGTTACCACTGTGCCTGCCAAGCACTACTTTTTATGAACAGATTCCCCCAGGCTGAGCGCAGACGCAGGTCTGACCCCAGCCTCTGACAGGCTCAGGACAGGCTGCAGCTCCATCATGCATTGTCGGTTATTCTCTGTAATGTATGGTATATACACAGGCTTTATATAGTAGAAGGGGATGTGGGGCCACGACCTGCTCCGCTCTCAGCCAAGAGATGGCAGAAGATAGGATGGCGGCATGAGCCGCTTATCCTATCCATTATGTGCAAAATCAGTCAGAAGACCCCTGTAAGCGCATGTTCACACGTGGTGGAATTAATGTGGATTTGAGGGGACGATTCTTCAGCACAAACTTAGGGCCGTTTATTGTACAATATAGGCAAAGTAATAAACTTTATAAAGATGTGAAAAAATGGCTTCCTCCCAGCGTTTGTGTCCTTGGAAGCTGGGTAACCAAATCAATGTGGGGGGCACCATTCAGGCTACACCACTGGCCTTAGGATTTCCTCCATCCCAGCGGCAGGCCTGAACTGTAGCGTGGCCGGCTTCACATGCAGTTCGTGGTTCAGGCTGCCCGCATTCTCCACCAGATGTGGGCCTTGTTTTCCAGGGCTTCTTTGGTCCCAGTCCAGCCCTGCCTTCAGTACCATACTTCAGTGCCCACTTTGATGCCCATTTTTGCATCCATTTTTCAGTGTATTCACAGCAGGGCACATGACTGCAGAGTATTATATACTTACAATGTTTCTTTTTATTGAAAAACCGGTAAAAATCAGAAAATAAAAAAATAGCCGAATAAGAAACTGGCTAAAAAGAAACCAACTTCAGCATCGTCAAGAGCACGCACCCAGCCGGTACCACGACCCCACTGCCTGTAGAGGGCGCCTTTGTTTCCAGAGGTCCCGGCTGATGCGCCCTCTCTCACTGCACAGTGCACGGCGGCGGATCCAGCGCTCTCTGGTGGAGAGACTGTGTCCTGCAGGGTCGCTCCATCTCGAGGTTTCCATAGCAGCAGCCGAATAGAACGGACGAACAAGTGTAGACACCGCGCACCTGGCCGCACCGTCCCCGCCAGAACAGCGCACGATTACCTGTCCTGATACAACAAGACTTGTGCGTGATTGGCTGGGAAAAAATAGAAGAGGCGGGGCTTACCTTTACATTATCCAATGGGAAGACTCGGAGCTGCTGATAGCCAATCAGGCCGCATCCTCGCTGACAGCTGATGTTCTGTATGGAGTGGTGTGGCGGCCGCGGTCATGTGCGGTTTACGCTGATCATCACACACCCGGTACATGGCGACCTTACAGCGGGACTGCAGGCTCACCTCCTGGCAGAGCTCGCTGTGCAGCGGGCTGGCCGGGGTGCTGAGCCGCTCCGCCACCGCTCCGCTGGACGTGGTGAAGATCCTCACACAAGTGGGGACCTTCCACTGTAAGCGGGGCTTCGTGCGCAGCTTCCCGGAGCTGTACAGGGCGGAGGGGCTGAAAGCCTTCTGGAAGGGGAACCTCACTGCCTGTGTGCGCCTGTTCCCGTACAGCGCCGTGCAGCTGGCCGCCTACCACAAGTAAGTGAGGCCGGGATATTACCGGGGCTTCCTGGTGTAGGGGTGCACAGGGCTGCGGAGAGCCCCGGGGGCAAAGGGGTGCACAGGGCTGCGGAGAGCCCCCGGGGGCAAAGGGGGACACGGCGGGGTCTGCGGAGAGCCCCCGGGGCAAAGGGGGACACGGTGGGGCCTGTGGAGAGCCCCCGGGGGCAAAGGGGGACACGGCGGGGCCTGTGGAGAGCCCCCGGGGGCAAAGGGGGACACGGCGGGGTCTGCGGAGAGCCCCCGGGGGCAAAGGGGGACACGGCGGGGTCTGTGGAGAGCCCCCCCCCCCCAAAGACACCACTGTTTGATCAGGTGGAGCCCAGTGGGTTCTGCTCGTCCCTCCATTCTCCTGAATCTGTATATAGTATGTGTGCACAGCTGCCCAGATGCGTAAGGAGATGATACGGCCTACAGACATGTGACAGCATCATGATGTGGTGTAATGCAGGGGTGCTTGGGCGTGGCGGTGTCCTGGACCAGGGGTGCTTGGGCGTGGCGGTGTCCTGGACCAGGGGTGCTTGGGCGTGGCGGTGTCCTGGACCAGGGGTGCTTGGGCGTGGCGGTGTCCTGGACCAGGGGTGCTTGGGCGTGGCGGTGTCCTGGACCAGGGGTGCTTGGGCGTGGCGGTGTCCTGGACCAGGGGTGCTTGGGCGTGGCGGTGTCCTGGACAAAATCTGTCTTCTCCACCTCTATATAAGGCGGCCGTCACACGCTACAATATCGAGAGCGATATTGTAAGCGATCACGTGCACGCGCGATCGCTAATAATGTCGCTCACATCGCTGGTGAGATGTCACACAGACAGACTCACCAGCGATGTGGAGCCGCGAGATCGCTGGTAACTATGGTACACATCGGGTTACTAGGCGCCGCACGGCGCTTAGTAACCCGACGTTTACCATAGATACCATCTCCCAGCATAGGCTCTACCGCTGGGAGATCGTTCATCGTGGTGTCATACACCACGATGAAGCAGATTGAACAAGCGTTTATCGCTTGATATGAGCTCCGGCTCTCATATCTGCGATGTCACGATCAAGCGATTTTACATTGTAAAATCGCTTGATCGCACGTAGCGATGCACAAAAGCAAAATCAAAAAGCAGATTACTTAGACGATATCGTTCAAGAAATTGAACCGTGTGACGGCCGCCCTACAAAGACAAAGGAGAACTGCTGCACCATGGGGTATTGGGTGCTAGCCCAACCACAAGGACCAGAATATTAAGAAGTCAGCATGTCAAGTAAAGAGTTATGGCCACTTTACACACACCAACTTATCTGTCCAACTTACTGGTTGCAGTGAAATCATGGACGTATTGTTCCATTTTGTGGCTGTGTACAAATGGAACAATGTGTCCATGACTTCACTGCAACCAGTAAGTTGGACAGATAAGTTGGTGTGTGTAAGGTGGCCGTCACACGCTTCAATCTTGTGAGCGATATTGTTAGTGATCACATGCACGCGCGATCGCTAACAATATCGCTCACATCGCTGGTGAGCTGTCACACAGACAGACTCACCAGCGATGTGGAGCAGCGAGATCGCTGGTAACTATGGTACACATCGGGTTACTAGGCGCCACGCGGCGCTTAGTAACCCGACGTTTACCATAGATACCATCTCCCAGCATAGGCTCTGCCGCTGGGAGATCGTTCATTGTGGTGTCACACACCATGATGATGCAGATTGTTCAGCGTTTATCGCTTGATATGAGCTCCGGCTCACCAATCTGCGATCAAACAATCAAGCGATTTTACATTGTAAAATCGCTTGATTACACGCCACGACGCACAAACGATATTGTTTAAGTGATCAAAAAGCAGATCGCTTAAACGATATCGTTCAAGAAATTGATGTGTGTGACGGCCGCCTAAAGTGGCCCTTAAAGTGGAGATATATTATTAGTCCAATTTAGAAAAAAGAGAGAAGTGGCACTCAGCCTTTTAGATGCCAAATCCTTTATTTCGTCTTGCTCATCCTAGCATAGACAAATCAAGCGGGGAGAGGGAGTGGGGGCCGGTGGACTATGGCTTGCCGTTTCGCAGCTCTTGCTGCTTCAACGGGTCCAGTGAAGGGACCCCCACTCCCTCTCCCTGCCTGATTTGTCTATGATAGGATGAGCAAGATGAAATAAAGGATTTGGCATCTAAAAGGCTGAGTGTCGCATCTCTGTTTATTCTACATTGGACTGATTACTTGTGTGTCTTAGGCGGCCGTCACACGCTACAATATTGCGAACGATATCGTTTAAGCGATCTGTTTTTTGATCGCTTAAGCGATATCGTTTGTGCATCGCTACGTGCGATCAAGCGATTTTACAATGTAAAATCACTTGATCGTGACATCGCAGATATGAGAGCCGGAGCTTATATCAAGCGATAAACGCTTGAACAATCTGCTTCATCGTGGTGTGTGACACCACGATGAGCGATCTCCTAGCGAGCGGCACAGCCTATGCTGGGAGATGGTATCTATGGTAAACATCGGGTTACTAAGCGCCGCGCGGCGCCTAGTAACCCGATGTGTACCATAGTAACCAGCGATCTCGCTGCTCCACATCGCTGGTGAGTCTGTCTGTGTGACATCTCACCAGCGATATTGTTAGCGATTGCGCGTGCACGTGATCGCTAACAATATCGCTCACGATATTGAAGCGTGTGACTGCCGCCTTATTGAAGCGTGCGATGCCCGTTGCCAGGAGGCGCTCCAGGTAGCTTTTCACTTGTGCCCTGTCCTCTACATAATTGGAGATGTATTATTGAGTCATCTGACGTGTTTGCGGTGGGTCAGTGAAGTGCCCCCTCAAACCAGTTCTCTTTGTCCGATGTTCTTGTAGCGCTGCCTGCTTCATATTCTATGTAGACTGTATTTGTAATCCTGTCGCCGTCCTCTGTAGCCTCGTGGTCTGGTGTTATGGTTTCCTCTCCAGCCCTGACTGAGTGTTTAGTGTTTTCAGCCATGATGCTGTAAAACTATAGATCTTTAATAGTTTGTTGGGGGAAGGTTCACTGTTGTGTGTGCTGCTCCTATGTTTGTCATGTGTGATTTGTAGAGTATTGTTACTCGATGGCTGTTCTTATTTCCATCCTTGTCAGTTCTGTTTATTTCCTCCATGTCACTATTAGGTAATCCTCTGTGCCAGGGAGGGAGGTGCTGAGCTCAGAACACCCTCCTGTGCACCAATCCTGATCACGGCTGTGTCATATGAGCCACATCATCCACCGTGTGACTGAGCCCAGCGCTGCCGCCTGTCTCCCTGGTCATGTTACTGAACCTGCTTCTGATCTGAAGACAAATGACAGCCCAGTGATTCTGGTGTATCAGCACACAGCACGATTTCATTTGTACTGATAATTTGTCATATGGTGAAAGGAATACAAGATTAAAGGATGCAGTTGATTGTGAAAATTATATAACTAAATATTCTTTCCTACTTGTCTTTTGACAGCTGATTTCATGCTGCAATATTTGAGAGGCAGAATAACGGGGCACCGAACATTCAAGAACCAAAGTAGCGGCACCAGCAGTGTCAACTGCAGCAGGGCCGAGGGTGCACAGTCTTATAACAGCCTGAGAGGTATAATCACATTGAAGAAAGAGGCACTCACCCGGTGATAGTTGTTCCTAATGGATGACTTTAATCAGCATTGAGGTACAGGGTGCTGGGGAGGGGGTGTCGGAGGTGCAGACGACGGCACCGTTTCGGATCAACTGATTTTTTCGGCTGTTGAGTGCCTCTTTCTTCAATGTGATTTCACGCTGCACACACTTTGTGCAGAAGGAATTGGAGATCTGATCAAGTTATAGCAGCCATGTATATGTCTCGCCCCAGGGCTGTGGGGTACTCTGAACCAGGCTTTGGGAACACGTCCTGGGGAGTCACAGGGGTCGAAACCCAGCTTCCATGACCCTGGGGATTGGCTTTCAAAAAGGAGGGTGTTTGGGGATAGGATTTAGGGGATAGGTGTCGTGACGCCACCTGTGGCATCCGGCTATGGGGCCGGCGCTGCAGTGTGGGACTTCCAGGGATGATGGATGGGCAGCTGAGGTGTTATCGCTCCCCACAGGTGGAGCTGTTCCCCGGGGCGACTGTAACAGTCTATGGCGATGGTAAGCCGTTGGAGTGCAGGATTCAGGGTGCTGAATAACTGACACACGTGTGGCGCCCCTGCGGACCGGTCGCCATTAGAAGGCACAGCAACTGGGATCGGCAAGTTCATTCACCCCAAACACACACCCAACACAATCTTGATCCCAAGACTAGGATCTCTATCCCCAGCAACGGGATGGCGGGAGGAGACAAGTGGAGGGTGGGGAAGTTAGGACAGGACACTGTTGGGGGAGGAAACAAAACTAGAAAACACAAAGTTCAGTTAGCCAGTCAGCCAAGTAAAGTCAAGGAGTCAAGCTCAGTCAGGAGAGGCGAGAACACAATCACATGGGACTGAAAGAACACAGACCAGGTGGCCTGTATCGTCATGAGGCTTCTCTGGGTCCCAGGCTGCAGACCGTAGTGAGAGACAGAAGGAGTCCTAGGGACATGGATAGTGAGCAATCCATCTGTGTACCCAAATTAGATGAGGGACTGGGGCAGAGACCAGGGTGCCAGCTCTGCTGAAGTGGCCAAGACGCTCTACACTCCAACCACGAACACCGGCAGGGTGCGGGGTCTTTATGCCCCGCAACCCAACCTCTGGCGCAGCGAAAAGAAGGCCGTCATACTAGGGATAAGGGAAGAGCCAGGACGCCCACCAAAAGCCAGCAACTGGATTGTAGCTTGTGTGCAGACAGACCAAGGCCCATGAAACGAACACGAAAGGGGGTGATATGGATGAACCTACCGGAGTTGCCACTGCACCGTTTTGTAGCCATCTGCCATGGAAGTGAAGTAAACAGGGTTGAAGCTCAGCACTGTGAGACTTTGATTTCTGCGCCTGAAGTGAGGTAGACTGATTCGCCGAGCCGGCAGCAGCAGCCTCCCGGAGTGTGACCCTGGACCCTGTCAGCAGCACAGCCCTGCTGGCCTACCATTAGCCTTATCATCCCCATAAACTTTACGGTTGGCCTGGGGACCTGCTGTTCCTGTGGAGAGCTAAACCTTCCTCGCTGCTACTCTCATCATCCCCAGAGGTCCCGACTGCAGCAGCAGTTATACCGGCTGCATTCCGTGGCATCATGACAAACTTTTATTTTTGCTTTTTATTTTATATTTTTATCCATTTTTCAAATTCCCCTTTTAATTGATTGCCTGACAAGGGGATCATGGACCGGGTCACGCCACCATGACATCCCGCAGCAGTTCCAAGTACCCCATGGTCCCCGCCAGGGGCGAATCTTGTTTCCTTTACCTTTACTAGGAAACTTCAGGGTACAGTCCACTGTTGATGACAGGAATCCAGGTAGCTTGGAAGCAAGTCAGGGTTCTCCTCACCTGGCTGGTTCTGAGGCCTCCTTGCTGTGCCTTTACCTGTTGGTCCTTGCTGCCTGTAGTTAAGCTGCGACCCTCTGTTCTTGCTAGACAGTCCTGCACTCATATGGCAGGCAGCTTGAGTCCTTCCCGGGTGCTACATCTCTGGCCACTGTCCCTAGGCTCTTCTAGGCTACTGCGCCCTAAGTGATGTGTTGTCCAGGAGACCTGGAATCTCCTGTCCCCCGGTTTTGGCTGCTGGGGTTAGAGCACTCTTGCAACCTCGGACCCTGGTGGCCAGTCTTGGCGCTATGCTCTGGGGTGAACCGGTAACAGGGTCCACTCCCCAGGCCTACTCCTCTCCTCAGACCCTTGCTCACAGGTCCTTCACGCTGGTTAGTGAGCATCCTCGGCCAAGCCTGACACTGCTTCAGTCTGCAGGATGTCTTCTACAGTCCTCCTAGGAACGGAACTGACTAACCCTGCCTCCAGCCAGAATTTATAGGGGAGACTCCCCTGGGCCCGGGTTGGAGCTCCCCCTTATGGTTTGGAGTCAGGAAGATGTTGTGTTCTGTGGGTTACCTGGTGTGGATACCCTACCTTGCTTTCAAGCATGACCCTACCCCCTGAGGTAGGTAAGGACATTGTGGCAACCAGACTCTGGGGTGCCACATATATTTCAGGAAAAAACGTTTAATGGTTTGCTCACATGAGTGCATAACTCTGAGTGGTATCTGATGTTTTATCAGGAAGCACTTACTCCAATGTTATACTGTTAGTAGTGCCAACCAGCGTTTCTTTTCTCATGTTGGTACGGCATAAAAAAATTCACAGCATCCTGCGATTGGCAACGTATATCATATGGCACGCCCCCATTTAAGTGCGCTACATGGGGTTGGACTCGTATAGTCCAATATACGCAGACAATGGAGAAATTAAGTTTTTATCTTTTCTGCACCTTTACTGTGATTCTCACGTCGGAGAATTGGATCCCCGTAAAATGACACTGGGGTAAGAGTTTGAGCTGAGTGTCACTTGCATAATCCATCCAATTCTCTCGCATGAGAAAATATATGCTACTGTGAGCGAGACCTAATACTAGGGCTGTGGAGTCAGTAATGGCCGCTTTACACGTCCCGATATCGTTCTGATATTGTATACAACAACAAAGAACAAAATTTCTGTCTTCTCTATTTTGTGAATTCGAAGAAATCGTACTGCACACAATGTCATCCAAGAGCAATCCTTCAAGGGAATCGGTCAGGTCGTTATATTCCCTCTGCTATCACTACTTGTCCCTGCACCTTCCTAGCTGATCCCTAACCATCTGTCTGCTCTGAAAGTGCCCTATAAAGATTGAGAAAAATGACTACTATACGTGCATACAGTCTCCATTTGGAGACAGAAAAGGCGGACCTCCGCCTCCTCTGCTACCGGGATGCCTGGCCAGAATGTCATATCCGGCCCGATGCATTGTGGGAGCTGATCACATGGTACTGCCTAGCTCCGGTGTATGCACATGCATCCTGTTTTGGTTTGGTTCACACCGGACCGAACCTGACAGGTAAAAACCCGTAGTGTGAAGCCGGCCTTACCTGAGCCCTGTAACCATAACCATATGAAATTTAACCCTATAACACAATTAGCCTGAGGATACCTCTAGGCTCCATACATCTCCTGTAATAGAACTTCAGAAAATAGTTAACCAGCATTGTAACTCACTAACCAATCAAAACCCATTATTACTTTATCCATGCCAAAAACTGGAGACCGTATTCCCATGTAGCCCCCATGCTAGTAGCTCTGGGAAATAAACATTATAGCTGACACCTGCAGCTCTTTAAAGCAAGTGGACGGTGCTTTATTGGGAACTAGCCCCAGCCCCGTGCCCCCATCACCCCACTGCTGTAGGAAGCAGGGTGTCAATAGAGCTGAGGCGACGGTGACCAGCCCCAACTGCTGCACCGACCACTTGAATGAAAGTTGCAGCATATGGGCTGCACTGTGAGGGTATGTGCACACTGGGCGGGTTTTCGGCGGTTTACCTGTGTAAACCGCCGTTTTGCATACATTAGTTTTATTTAAATTTATGTTAATCCAAACCGACGTTTGGATTAACATTGAAACTAATGTAACCCGCCCAAGCCTGTGCACATACCGGCGGTTACCCAGCGTCATCCGTTGCTAACCCGCAGGTTTCCCAGCGGGTTAGCAAAGAATGACCATGTTCTAAAAACCGGCCGGTTCTGCAGCGGCTGCAAGCAGAATCATGTGCTGCTTCCAGCCGCTGCAGAATCTCCGCCGAGAACCCGCTGGGCAGCCGCCGGATACCGCCCGCACATATCCGCCAGGAAGCCGGTGGACGGCGCCGGAGCTTCCTGGCGGGTCCCGCCCAGCCGCCGACGACCAACCCGCCGGTAAGTGTGAACTTACCCTTAGAATTGCCTTCCAGTACAACATGCGGCAGAGCAAAGTCTGAAGGCCACTTTACACACACAAGATATCTGAGTCCAATATCTGAACAGATCTCTGGTTGCAGTGAAATCATGGATATATTGCTCTATGTTGTACACAGCCACAAAATGGAGCAATGTATCCATGATTTCACTGCAACCAGAGATCTGTTCAGATATTTGACTCGGATATCTGTGTGTGTGAAGTGGCCTTGACACAAGCCAATCTGTAAACTGTCGGCCCTGCAACATTGGACCCAGCTGGTGCTGCATTGTTAGGAGTCAGTGAAGCGATCACTCGGAAGAAAGACAGTCCTCGCCTAAACACTTGAATAATAAGGTTGATATTGTTCTACTCGGAGTAACCAAATTCCTATTTGTTGCAGAATATTGGTCAGAGCGGCAGTTTTAATCTTATTAATCACATATTTAAAGGGAACCTGTCATATCAAAAAAACAACCTGCAGGTGTGGAGTTAATCTGCAGGTCAATAGCGTTCTAAAGCTGGTCAGCTGCCATACTGAAAGCCCGGCTACTGGGAGGATATTGACTCTACTACTCCCGGCAGCCTCCAAGGTTCGGTCATTAGAGGCAAGGCTTCAGTCACTGCCCAGTATACAGTGCTCAGCATCTGTAATCAGGCCCTGGCACTGAGTGAAACCTGGATCAGCACTAATGCACTGCAGAATCACAGCTGCCCCTCATTGTATACTGTGCAGTGACTGAAGCTGCGCCTCTATGACTGAAAGCCAGAGGATTCCCAGGGCACTAAAGATGCTGCACTTTCAGTGCAATGACTGTACAGCATCAGAACGCTAAAGGGACTAAGCACAGGATGATTGTGCAAACCAAATCCAGGCACTCGTACATCATGGTGGGACTAATCCTGTATACTCTCCTTCCCACCTGCTTGTTTCCATCTGTCTTCTGTTCTCACTCTTTAGAGTCAGAGCTGTCAATCAAGGAAGACAGGAGGGTGGAGATTGTGAGAAGATGTATTTAAATGATTAGCCTTGCTAAAATATAATATTCACTTGTATGTAAAGTGCTGTGGAATAAATATATCAGCATCACTGTCCCCATTGGGGCTCACCAATCTAAGATCCCGATCAGTCTTTCGAATGTGGAAGGAAACCGGAGAGCCTGGAGAAAACCCAGGCAAACATGGGGTGAACATACAAACGTCTTGCAGATGTTGATCTTGGTGGGATTTGAACCCAGAACCCGACTGCTGCAAGACTGCAGTGCTAACCACTGAGCCACCGTGCTGCCCATGATGCATCAACGCCTGTACTTGGTTTGCACAGTCATCCAGTGCTGACTGTCCCTTTTACCTACAGATTAACCCCATAGGAATGAGTTACATGAGTGGTTCCCATTAGGATGTAATCTGTGACAGAGAATGGTGGTCCACAATGGAGGAATGGTGACAATAGGAGGGCATCTGTCTCCAAGTAAAGTCTACCACTGGACCAAGTTATACTGTGATTTCCAGTTTCCTCCTTCTTTTAAGAACCATTCCTTTTTTGACATTTTTATTGTTACATTTTGCATTATAGAGCAGTTTTTGATCACTTGTAATTCCATTTTTGAGTTGAGGCAATGGCAACCAATGCCTTGTTGAATGCTTGTATGATGCATTGTACTCCTAATAGAATATTGTAAAAGGAACAATCTCCTACAAGGATATGTGCATACATTAATAATCTGCAGACATTTCTGCACCATTTCTTGGCAGGTAAAACGCAGCATAAAACATGAACGCGGGTTTTGTTTGTTTTTTTTCTTGCGTTTTTGGTGTAGATCTTTCCCACTAATTAGAATGGGTGAAATGTGAACCAAATAAGCAAAGTCACATGAGACCTTTTTCATTCACTTTGCTGGCATCAGGAAACCCTTCAGGATTTGTGGCATAACTGTACAGAAAAAATGCATTATAAACACAACGTGTGAACACAGCCTAAAGCTCCCGTCCCACACGACGCACCAGCGATCCCAACAACGATAACTATCCTGTAGGGATCGTTGTGTGTTGTTACCTGGTCACTGGGGAGCTGTCAAACAGGCAGATCTCCCCAGGGACCAGGGAGCCACCTCCACATCGCTGGTAACTATGATAAACAGCGGGTATCTATGCAGCGCACGCTGCCTACATACCTGCTGTTTATCATAGTTACCAGCGTCCTCCCTGCTTAGCGCTGGTAACAATAATAAATACTGGGTATCTAAGCAGTGCGCGCTGCCTAGATACCCAGTGGTTACCAGCCTGTCAGGTCGCTGATCGTTGGTCTCTCGCTGTCACACGCAGCGAAGCATGCTGACCAGCGGAAAACCAACGATCTAAAAATGACCCAGAGCACTTTGTAACGATCAGCGACCTCACAGCAGGGGCCTGATCACTGCTAAGTGTCACACGCAGCGAGATCGCTGTTATGTCACAAAACCTGTGACGTTACAACAATCTCGTTATGTGTGACGGGGGCTTAATGCTCACAGGCTGGGCTTCCTAAAAGCACCCACATGTTGGTGATGGCTTCACTGACCCCCAGCTGCCATTGTTTACCATTGTAACCCTAAATGGTTAAATATATATACTCTAAGTACAGCCTCCACATCACATTGAGGATGTGTACATGTGATTGTGTGGGCTTGACTCAACATTAATTAATTTTTTTTCCTGTAGGTTGACTGCACTGTTCATGGATGACTATGGACAGATCTCACAGTGGCAAGCTATAGTTGCTGGGAGCATGGCCGGGATGTTGGCAGCTGTTGTAATCTACCCGACTGATGTCATCAAAACTCGTCTTATTGTTCAGAACAGCACGGAGCCTGTGTATAGAGGCATAATGCATGCCCTGTGCTGTGTGTATTATCAGGAAGGATTCCGCTCTCTCTATCGAGGGGTCTCCCTCTCAATTCTCGGTAAGATATAATCGCAGATCTGCCACTCTACATTTATAATCAATAACATGTTTAATCCTCAGGCAACAAAAGTAAGAACTTCCTCCCCTCCCCCCCCCCCCCCCCCCCCCCCAAAAAAAAAATGGCCAAATAGTTGTGCCATAGACGTCTATTTTCTTTGTCCACCATTAACCCCTTCACGCCCACGCATTTTTCTTTTTCCCTCTTCCGAGAGTCATAACTTTTTTTTTTTTTTTTTTTTTTCCCCATCAATACAGATATATGACGGCTTGATTTTTGCGGGACATGTTGCACTTTCACTTGAAATTAGTTATTTTACTATATAATGTACAGGAAAAAGGAGGAAAATGATTCCAAGTGCTGTGCAATTACACTTTTTTTTTTTTTTTTTTTTTTTTTTATTCATCATGTTCACTATATGGTAAAGCTGATGTG
The DNA here is from genome assembly GCA_033576535.1 of Allobates femoralis. Taxonomy (NCBI): domain Eukaryota; kingdom Metazoa; phylum Chordata; class Amphibia; order Anura; family Aromobatidae; genus Allobates; species Allobates femoralis. The sequence goes on along the minus strand of JARQOC010000008.1, from coordinate 106,864,768 downwards.
TCGGTATGAGGCCTCGGGTCGGTACAAATTCATAGATGCCAAACGTTTACTTTTATCTAAGTGGTGAAAAAAACATCATACATTTTTAAAGAAACAGAATTTCGCTTTTGTTGCCTTGTCCCGCGACATATAGCGTCCTCGTTTTACTTGACGGCTTATTAGAAACATCAGCTCAAGCTACAAAAAATATCATCTTTTAGGCAGATGTGATTGTTTTTATCACTTGTTACCTTCTTTTTTGCAAAGTTGTGGCAACCCAAAAAAAACCCAAAAAAACTGTTTTGGCGTTTGGACTTTTTCCATAACGTAGTTTACAGATCTGATTAATTGATTTTATACTTTGATAGATCAAACATTTCTGAAAGCGGTAATACCAAATATATAGAATTTTTTTTTTTTTTTTTTTTTAAATCATTTATTTTAAATGGGTATAAAGGGGGTTGATTTGAACTTTTGTGTTTTTGTGTTTTTCATATTTTTAAAAACCATTGTTTATTCTTAACTTCACCCTGGCCCCTAGAGGACCACAGTGCCGCACAGTGTTATCGCTTGTCCTGTGTACTGATAAGCTGCAGCACTTCAGTACATAGGGAAAGTGATCACTGTCTGAGGATGCTGCCACTTGCCAGCCATCCACAGGAAGTGATCCCACACAGCTTCTGGGATCATTGCAGGACCCCGGGCTGTGCAGGTGACAGATCAGGATCTTGTTATAGCTTCACGAGATCTCCAATGCCAGCGGGGAACAGCACAATCCCTGGGCTTAGGATCGTGCTGTCAGTGAAAGAGAGCAAGAGATTTTGCACAATCCAGATCAGAAAATGGCTTGGGAGGAGCTGTGGTTTTCTTCTGAGCATGCTCAGCACTAAAAAACAGATCCAGGAAACGATCCTGTCTTTCTTCCCGGATCCGGCTCCATAGATCCCCAATGTGAACTGCTCCGTACCGGGTTCATTTCTGTCCAGTGTGTCCAAAAACGGTGCAGTCTCCTATTTTGAGGACGGTAAAAAAACGGGACAAAAATGAATCCTGAACTGAATTCACTGAACCAGATGGCCTTATATGACCAATCCAGCACCATAGGGATGCATGGGAGCCAGAACGGGATCCTGTTCTGTCCTTTACAAAACAGACAGAACATCATGCCAAAAAAATGTGATCTGAAGCCAACCTATAAGTTTTGATCAAAATGTTTTGAGTCCACCAAACAGTGATATAATGATATAACTTTAGATTTTACAGACTTGCCTCTGTGTTCTGGGCCTGGTGTAGTCAAGGATCCTGCTATACTATGCTCTAATTAAAAACATTTTGGGAATGACTGGTGGATAATAGGATTCACAGTCATAAGGAGGACCAAAGCTCTTCCGATACACAATACAAAACTTAAAGGGGTTGTTTAAAACTTGGACAACCCCTTCTTCTCATTTCCAATGTTCGACCCTATAAAAATAAAAGCTATACTCCACTAGTACTGCACCGGCACCAAAAGGGATGTCAGAAGTTGAGCCCGGCAACCAATCACAGCCGGTTCCTTCTCCCCGCCTTCGGACACAGGAGTACTAAACAGGAAGTGATCGGCAGCCGCTGTGTCCAAAGGTGGGGAGAAGGAAGCCGGTGGTGATTGGTGTTATAACCATGTCATGTGGACCCCAGGAACGTGACTTCTGACATCAATACAACTGCGATGGCACCAGAGGGGAGTATAGGGTTTCTTATTTCTATGGGGAATAAGAAGGGATTGTCCAAGTAGTGGGTAACTCCTTTAAAGTAGAAAATGTATTTATTTATTTTATTTATTTATTTTGAGTTTCTGTGTAACAACCATGATGTCTAATGGCCACTTTACACACACCAACTTATCTGTCCAACTTCTGACCAACTTGCTGGTTGCAGTGAAATCATGGACACATTGTAACATTTTGTGGCTGTACAAATGGAACAATGTGTCCATGATTTCACTGCAACCAGCAAGTTGGTCAGAAGTTGGACAGATAAGTTGGTGTGCGTAAAGTGGCCATTAGCCCCAGGATTTATACATTTTACAAAAAATTCCAATAGTTCCTAAAGTTGCAATGTCATTACTATATATTGAGTATTTATGTATTCTATTTTCATGGGGATTATTTTTTCTGCAAAACCTTAACAATCTAATCATGTTACACAATTGTGTATTTCAGGAGCTGTTCCATTTTCAGCTGGTCTGTTCTTCATGAATGTGAGTTTGGATAGGATTTGGCAGGAGCCCGGTGTACGTTTCTCTGCAGTCCAGAATTTTGTCAATGGATGCCTCGCTGCTGGAGTGGCACAGACCATCTCTTTTCCTTTTGAAACTGTCAAGAGAAAAATGCAGGTTAATTTCTATCTTCTGCTTGTGAATGACAAATTCAGCCCCATGATCAGATAAATGTTCTGCACAAGTGTTGGCCAAAGTATGTTCAACCCATAATTAAAGGGTCAGAAGAATATGACTGTTCAAACCAAGCATAGGTGGTCTGTGCAACCTTGGTGTGGCTGAGTTTAGTGCACTTTCCTAACACTTGTTCTCCATCTGACTGCTCTGGCTTTATGAGAGTCCAAAAAAACAAACAAAAAACCTTTCACAGATGGGAGAACAGTTTTGGAAGTGGCACTGAGCACCTGTGCTTGGTTTGAATAGTCATTTTGTGTTTAGACTTCCTTTTATTTCATACATGATTTTCATTAACTAAGTTTATACTGTGTTGGCGGTTAAAGAAGCAGGAATAAGGGATGAGCTAACCGAACTTAAAGTTTGGTGTTCGGGATGAACAAAGACTGAGTTGAGGTGCGTTACATACGCAAACCACTGGAGCGAGCATTGCTGTGCTCAGCCCAGTGTAAGCCGCTTGCAGTGTTTGATCAGCTCCCACTGTGGGGGTAAAATCAGCGTTATCAGGTGCACCAAAAAGGAGAATCACAAAATCCTGCCCTCCCCTGGGAGTGCTTTGTTTATAGCTGTTTGGGTAGCTCTGCTTTCCGCCCACAATCAGTGACTTCAATGAAGTTTGGGTCCAGAACAGAACTTCATATAAAGTCCGGCTAAACCCCCAAAATCTGTACTGCCACCGATCCGCTCATGTGTAGTAGTAACATCACTCTCATCTCCTCTTGTCACTGGCAAGGTATAATCTATACATGTGTATATGTATGTGTTGTGAAAGTATTTGACCCCCTTGAACTTTTCAACCTTTTGCCACATTTCAGGCTTCAAACATAAAGATATATAAGTTCTAATTTATTATTATTATTATATTTTTTTTTTTTTTTTTTTTTTTAGCAAATTAAAAAAAACTGAAATGTGGGGCGTACAATATTATTCGGCCCCTTTACTTTCAGTGCAGCAAACTCCCTCCAGAAGTTCAGTGAGGATCTCTGAATGATCCAATGTTGTCCTAAATGACTGGTAATGATAAATAGAATCCACCTGTGTGTAATCAAGTCTCCGTATGATGGTGGGTTTACACACACCAATCATTGTATCCAATATCTGAACAGATCTCTGGTTGCAGTGAAATCATGGACACATAGTTCCATTTTGTGGCTGTGTACAACATGGAGCAATCTGTCCATGATTTCACTGCAACCAGAGATTGGTTCAGATATTGGATACAATGATTGGTGTGTGTAAACCCACCATAAATGTGAACCCAATCACCACCCAGATCTAGACCAGATCTGTTGATGAATCATGAAAACCACACTTTATTTATAAATATGAAAATAGTTTTTATTATTTTTTTCTTTCCAAAAAGATTCACCACAATTGCATATTAAAAATTAAAGACAGAATTTTTCATAATTCTATAGGCATATAATAATTATTATCATAGTCCAAATTTGACATTCGGGGGCACATCACCACATTGATCCGTAATAGACCGATCTCTATATTATACAGGTAAAAATTGTTATCCTCATATTTAATGTACTCCATAATCTCCCATGATATATATCATACAATAGAATTTATTCAGCTATCATCATAACCAGAATCCATTCTGACAAAATTGCCCCAATCATTCATAAATGCATTACCAGATTTCTCAAGAATAATCTTTCAATAAGATCAATCATATACTCTATAGCACTGTTACGTAAAAATCCCGTAATAAAAATATTCATTAAACCAATCAAAATTAAATCTCTATATCCAAAGATTGTGCATTATAATCCTTCATCATAAAACCTCAATTTTTGTGTCTAAACTCCAACAATCATATACACATACAAATTGTGACTGAATTCCTGTGCAATACTACAAACAATTAAAAACCTATTAATTCATGTGATAATATAATTCAAAACCTTCCAAAATAAATGTGCAACCAAATCAATTAGGTATATGTTCCCAAAATTGCAATTCTAAATAATTATATGACAAAATTAATTTGGAACATATATATAAGTGCCTTGCATCCACCAACACCTACAATATATGTGCAATATGATATACTGATCCAACTACTATTCCTCCAGGTTATAACTCCTTAAAAAATCCGACCCATGCTACTGCCGATGATTCTGAATGGTGGATGCAAGGCACATTTATACATATGTTCCAAATGAATTTTGTCATATAATTATTTAGAATTGCAATTTTGGGAACCTATACCTAATTGATTTGGTTGCACATTTATTTTGGAAGGTTTTGAATTATATTATCACATGAATTAATAGGTTTTTAATTGTTTGTAGTATTGCACAGGAATTCAGTCACAATTTGTATGTGTATATGATTGTTGGAGTTTAGACACAAAAATTGAGGTTTTATGATGAAGGATTATAATGCACAATCTTTGGATATAGAGATTTAATTTTGATTGGTTTAATGAATATTTTTATTACGGGATGTTTATGTAACAGTGCTATAGAGTATATGATTGATCTTATTGAAAGATTATTCTTGAGAAATCTGGTAATGCATTTATGAATAATTGGGGCAATTTTGTCAGAATTGATTCTGGTTATGATGATAGCTGAATAAATTCTATTGTATGATATATATCATGGGAGATTATGGAGTACATTAAATATGAGGATAGCAATAATTGTTACCTGTATAATATTACAGATCAATGTGGTGATGTGCCCCCCGAATGTCAAATTTGGACTATGATAATAACAATTATTATTATATGCCTATAGAATTATGAAAAATTCTGTCTTTTATTTTTAATATGCAATTGTGGTGAATCTTTTTGGAAAGCAAAAAATAATAAAAACTATATTTTCATATTTATAAAATAAAGTGTGGTTTTCATGATTCACCAACAGATCTGTTCTAGATCTGGGTGGTGATTGGGTTTGAATTGATATCCTATTGTGAAAACTTATAATATTCTTTGGGACTGTTTTGGATTGCTCCATATAAATGCCCCTGCTCTGTGATAGTCTCAGAGTTCTGTTTCAAGTGCAGAGAGCAAAATGAAGACTAAGGAACACACCAGGCAGGTCCGAGATACTGTTGTGGCAAGTTTAAATCCAGATTTGGATCCAAAAAGATTTCCCAAGTTTTAAACATCTCAAGGAGCACTGTGCAAGGTATCATATTGAAATAGGAATATCCGGCCACTGCAAATCTACCAAGACCCAGCCGTCCCTCTAAACTTTCATCTTGAACAAGGGGGAGACTGATCAGAGATGCAGCCAAAAGGCCCATGATAACTCTGGATGAACTATCTACAGCTGAGATGGGAAAGTCTGTCCATAGGACAACAATCAGTCGTACACTGCACAAATCTGGCCTTTATGGAAGAGTGGCAAGAAGAAAGCCATTTCTCAAAGATATCCATAAAAAGTCTTGTTTGAAGTTTGCCACAAGCCACCTGGGAGACACCAAACATGTGGAATAAGGTGTTCTGGTCAGATGAAAGCAAAATCGAACTTCTTGGCCACAATGCAAAATGATATGTCTGGCATAAAAGCAACACAACTCCTCACCCTCAAAACACCATCCCCACTGTCAAACATGGTGGTGACAGCATCATGGTTTGGGCCTGCTTTTCTTCAGCAGGGACAGGGAAGATGGTTAAAATTGATGGGAAGATGGACGGAGCCAAATACAAGACCATTCTGGAAGAAAACCTGTTGGAGTCTGCAAAAGACCTGAGACTGGGACAGAGAATTATCTTCCCACAAGACAATGATCCCAAACATAAAGCAAAATCTACAATGGAATGGTTCAAAAATAAACGTATCCAGGTGTTAGAATGGCCAAGTCAAAGTCCAGACCTGAATCCAATGGAGAATCTGTGGAAAGAGCTGAAAACTGCTGTTCACAAACGCTCTCCATCCAACCTCACTGAGCTCCAGCTATTTTGCAAGGAAGAATGGGCAAGAATTTCAGTCTCTCGATGTGTAAAACTGATAGAGACATACCCCAAGCGACTTGCAGCTGTAATCCCAGCAAAAGGTGGCACTACTCAGTATTAACTCAAGGGGGTGAATAATATTGTATGCCCCACTTTTCAGTTTTTTATTTGTTAAAGTTTAAAATATCCTTTAAAATTCGTTCCACTTCACGATTATGTCCCACTTGTTGATTCTTCACAAAAAATGTAGAATTTATATCTTTGTTTGAAGCCTGAAATGTGGCAAAAGGTTAAATACTTTTCACAAGACTTTCTATGTACATTGAAAAACTTCAACAATAATTAAGCACACTTACTTCATCACACACTGATCATAAGGGCACAATAGCCAAATTACAGGCATGGAGAATAATTACCGTATTTTTCGGTTTATAAGACGCACTTTTGTTCCCCAAAATTTTTGGGGAAAGTGGGGGGTGCGTCTTATAATCCGAATACGGATTATACACTGCAGGGGAGGCTGGGGGCAGCAATTGAGAGTGTCCGGGGCTGGAGTGGGCTGGCTGCGGGGCTGCAGAGAGAGCGGGAGATCTCCTGCTCCCGCTCATTTAATATGCACTGCCGCTGTCCACCTCTCAGTGCTGAAGTTGCACTGAGAGACTGACGGGGGGAGCAGTGCATATTAAATGAGCGGGAGCAAGAGATCTCCCGCTCTCTCTGCAGCCCCTCCATATGCCCCCCATGTCCTGCATACCGCCGCTCCACATAATACACCCACCCCCTCCATATGGTGAGCCCCAAACCCTTCCCCCCCCCCACCCCGTAATATGCTGCTTCCCCCTCCATTAAGAAGATGGTCCCTGGCCCTGCACTCCCCCAGTCATTAATATGCCCCCCACGCTGGCCAGCAGCAAATAAAATAAAAAAAGCCTCCTTCCTCACCCTCTGGCGATAAGCGACAAGCTCACAGCGTCAGCGCTGACTCCCGGTCTCCATGGTGCTTGGCTTCTTCCGCTCATGTGATCGGGCATACAGCGATGACATCATCGCCCGATCACATGAGCGGAAGAAGCCAAGCACCATGGAGACCGGGAGTCAGCGCTGACGCTGTGAGCTTGTCGCTTATCGCCAGAGGGTGAGGAAGGAGGCTTTTTTTATTTTATTTGCTGCTGGCCAGCGTGGGGGGCATATTAATGACTGGGGGAGTGCAGGGCGAGGGACCATCTTAATGGAGGGGGAAGCAGCATATTACGGGGGGGGGGGGGAGTTTGGGGCTCAGCATGTGGAGGGGGTGGGTGTATTATGTGGGGCGGCGGTATGCAGGACATGGGAATACATGTCTGTAATAGGGTACATGTCCCATCAATAGGGGACGTGTGCCAGCACAAGGGGGACGTGTGGCTTCAATAGGGGACGTGTGCCAGCACAAGGGGGACGTGTGCCAGCACAAGGGGGACGTGTGCCAGCACAAGGGGGACGTGTGCCAGCACAAGGGGGACGTGTGCCAGCACAAGGGGGACGTGTGCCAGCACAAGGGGGCTATATCCAATATAAGGGTGCCATATCCAGATTAAGGGGGCTAATTCTAGGATGGGGGGCTATATCATAGGATGAAGGACCATGTAATAGGATGAGGGGGCTATGTGGGACATAAACCCTATATGATTTGTTAGACGGACACTGGCATTATAAGACGGACCCCATTTAACATTAAAAATTATTTTTTTTCTCTTTTTTTTTTTTTTTTTTACCAAAATTGGGGGTGCGTCTTATAAACAGGTGCGTCTTATAAAGCGAAAAATACGGTAGGTTCCTATACACATTAGACTTCATTAACCAGAAGAGGAGGGGATCATTGTTGGCCCTCATGGCGTCCCATGGCTGATCATCTTTCCCTGCAGCTCCATCCTTGTAGTCACTACTGGGTGAAGTGGAGAATATCAGGCATCTGATAAGTTAGAAGACCTGTCACCCCCCCCCCCCCCCTCCCGCTGCTATGCTAACTGAATGCAGCGTGTCCCCCATGTTTCTAGCCCCCCTGTAAGTGGTTAAAAAGACTTTATGAAGTGTACATGACCCACCCCAGGGCCGTGGGGTACCCAGTCCCAGGTGTTGTAGTTCACGGGGCCTGTTACCCATTCCCGTGGCCCTGGTGGTAGCTGGAAAGAGTCAATAAAAATAAAGGTTTCATGACTCCACCTACAGTTCCGGTAATGTTACTGGAGCTGCGGGACAGACCTCCGGGGTGATGGTGGAGCAGCAAGATGGTTATGCTCCTCATAATTGGAGGGGGATCCCCAGGGCAGTTGTAATAGTTTGTGTAGTCTTTACACAGACGTAGCTTACACCAGGCCAGGTCACTTGTCTTCTCCCTGCTGCAGTCGACAGCTGTTCAGGTGGAGATAATAAAGGATGCCACAGTCTTTATACTCTCTCTACGGGTTTACTGGCAGCTCTTAAGTAAGATGACAAACTGCACAGTCTTTTCAGGTCTGCCTGGCCTAGGTAGTCACTAGGGATCAGGATGCTTTACCCAGGACCCTCGTTGGAATGCCTGCTGTTCCTGTCCCATCCCTTCCTGCGCTCTCTCCTGCCTCCCTTAGCACTCTTGCACGCAGAGCCTGAAGCCAGCTCCCACGGATCTCTCGGTGGAGGACTCTTCAGCGCGTCCCCCAGACCCTATACGGTGCCTTTTTTTCCGGATGCGCCGGGGGTCTGCCGCAACTTTCTCTACAAGCTTGGGCCTCCGGTTCGATAGCTCAGGAATAGACACCCGCACTGTGCTCAGAGCCGGTCCTCTGTTCCGGGACAGAGCCCTCCTGTCGGTAGACGTACCGGGTCCGGATTCAGGCGCACCGCACTACCGGGTGCCTTTGGTATCCCCTTCTGTCCTGACGAACTCTCGCCATCCCCCACTCCTCACTCCCCACAGAGCTTTGTGCTGACTCGCTTTCTCAGACTAACACTCCTCCCACCCACACACTTTTCTACCCGTTTACTCCTCCCATGGGACTGGGTCCTCCCTGAAGCGGGTCTACCCACAGTCCCCTACCTAGGGTGTGTGTGGATGTGTTGTGTGAGGGTCCTTTGTATGGCATCCCAATTCCCTAGTCACAGGAATACTACACACTGTTTTATAGGTCCAGTACCCCTACGTGGCATCCCGACCAGTGGGGCACCACATACAAATAAGGAGTCCAAAGGGTCTTGCTCAGTAATGAGTTATCACTGTTGCTGGTGTCCTCCCTGCCTCCAGCCTACTGTGTGCCACGTCCAGCCCTCAGTGATGACACATACAGGAGGCTGAACAAGAGAGGGCTGGTGGTGGGGAGGACACCAGCCACAGAGATGACTCATTACTGAGTAAGTCCCTCAAGACCCCTTTTCTAGCCCCCCTGTAAGCTGTTAAAAAGACTTTTTATAAAGTGTATAGAGACATGGGGGACCCCTTCCCTGAATGCAGCAGACACGCTGCATTCAGTGCTGCATTAAGTTAGCAAAGCACCAGGGGCGTGACCGGTACTCTTCAATGACTCGCCCAACCCCGGGGCCGTGGGGTATTCTGAACCGGTATAACAGTTCTGCTTGGGCATCACAGGGGTCTAGACCCAGCTTCCATGACCCTGGGGGAGTCGGTGCTTTTTTTTGGCTGGGAAATCAGGTTCTGGGGTGTATTGGATGGGAATACAGTTTATAGGGAAAATGTTTGCCGCCACTTACGGTTCTTGATCAGCATGGACCAACGCTGCGGGTCAGACCTCCAGGAATGGTGGTATGGCAGCTTGATGTCGTTGCTCCCCGGGGCAGATGTGTTTTATTTGCGAGGGTATGTAAGGCCGTGGTTGCGCTGGGCCTCTGTCTCGTGTGTGGTGGCAGTCGGCGGTTCTGCAGGCTGGAGAATAAATTGGTCTCGCACAGCGTTTGAATTCTGTGCTTGGTTTACTTCACTGAGGTTGCAACTGGCCACCGGGCGATTCTCTACCAAGTCCAGTCTGGTCTGTTTACAAGGAACGAGGATAGCTTGCCCAGGACTCCTTTGTGTGACTCTCCATTCTCTGGTCTCTCTCCCAGCACTACTTCTTTGCCTCTGTCAGTGCCTCCACATGCAGTGCCCCGATCTAGCATCCACGGGTCCTTTCGGACAACTGGTACCTGTCTCCTGACACTAGTACGGCTGCCTTCTTAGCGGGTGCGTTGGGTTGCGGCGACCACCCCTGTAGACTGCGTGGGCTCTGGTTCAGTGGTTCGGGCATACAGTGTCTGCACCTCGTTCAGGGCCGGGTCCCTGGTTCTTGACCAACCTCTCCGTCCGACTATCTTAGTCTCAGATCCAGGTGCCCCGGTTTTTTTTTTTTTTATTCCACCTGTGCCCCTGGGGTTTTCTTTGTTCCCCTTTTCACGCCTGCACACTTTGCTTGCTCTCTCACTAACTACTAACTCGCTCTCCACTGTCTGTTCTTCCCTTGTCCCCTTTTTGACTGGGCCCTTCCCTCGGGTCCGCCCATGGTCCCCGGGGTCCTAGGGTGTGTGGGAGTGTTTGGTGGGGGTCTGAGTTCACCATCCCATTTTCTTTAGGACTGAGACACTACACCCTTTCACTGAGTGCAGTACCCCTTTGTGGCAACCAGACCTGTGGGGCGCCACTTTAACATGATTGAAATATATCAACATTGACTTGCTCTAATCTGTTCATGTAATAACATTACAAATATGATGTCTACATAGAACTAGCCTGTTATTTGGGACAGTGCTTTGATACATGTGCATGGTGGGTTACTGCAATTGTAGGGATAGGTGATTTATATTCTCCAACATTATTGTTCCACTATTTAGGGATATTGCCTTTCCGTATCAAACGTGGTCCCGGTTTAATTCCTGTGTGGAATTGATCAGGGTATTTAACCCTTTGAGGGCATACATTATGACCTATTGTAAGAAGAGTATTTTTCTTTAGTCCTCTTTCAAAAAAAACCCAGGAGGAATTATTTACTGTACATGTGCCCCCTCTTTTGTACAAGGCATAGACCCGCACTCTGCAACATATTTTTGTGACACACATGGTTATGTGAAGCAGTGGATGACTGGACCCCGCAGTAGTGAAATAGGGACACCCGGGGACACCATATACACCTTTTTAGGTGTTTAAAACTCTGTTGCTAGGCAGGTTGATAGTAGGGTGAGCACAGGGCTATTGGTATACCCCTCCCTCATTCAAATGTGTTTATGTATATATAGAAAAAGGACATCTAGTCCTAATTTTTTAATTGTAGTGATTAAGTTACTTTTAAAATATATACCCTGTGGAAAAAAATGTAATCCCCATACACCTTAGAATAAAGGCACCGTCACACATAGCAATATTGGTTGCAATTTCACTGGCAATTTACTGGTTGCAGTGAAATCATGGATACATTGTTACATTTGTACACAGCCACAAAATAGAGCAATGTGTCCATGATTTCACTGCAACCAGCAAATTGCCAGTGAAATTGCAACCAATATTGCCACGTGTGACGGTACATTTATGTTGGCCAATGTCAATGGACTCTTGATCATCTCTCCATGGACAGGTGATGTTGGTTAAGAGAAGTATTCAGCATGTCTGATTTCAGATCCAGTTGTTCTTGGCCAGAGTTGTTGCAGCACTCTCTCATAGAGAACAAAGGAGCACTCTGCAGAGAGTGACAGTCTGAAGAGATCGCTAGGCGCTGAAGATCTTTTATCCCTTGGGCCTCCTTGTGGCCATAATGGCACGGCACCTCGTGTTTTGCTGGAGTAACAGGGTATGCGATCTCTCTCTGTCAGACTCCTCCTCCCTTGCTGATGTGACTATTGACAGCGGTATCTGAGGGGTTAAAGTGCTAGGATTGCAGAGCTGTAATGGGGACGTCAGTCGTCAGTGATCTCATCGCTGGCGACATTGAAGGCTGTTCGCTGGTGAGCTGTCACACAGGCAGACTCACCAGCGATCAGTACCAGCGAGAACGCTGGTAACCATGTAACCAAGCGCTGTGCGGCGCTTAGTTACCCACTGTTTAGGGTATGTGCACATATGCCGGCGGGTTGGTCGGTGGAGGCTGGGCGGACCCGCCAGGAAGCTCTGCAGCCGTCCACCGGCTTCTTGGCGGGTATGTGCGGCGGGTGACGGGCGGGTGCACAGCGGGTTAGCGCCGGCGGTGTTGCGGCGGCTGGAAGCAGCACATGATTCTGCTTGCAGCCGCTGCAGAACCGGCTGGTTTATAGAACATGCACATTCTTTGCTAACCCGCTGGGAACCCAGCGGGTTAGCAACAGATGATCATGTGTAAACCGCCGGTGTGTGCACAGCGGCTGTCGGTTTCCATAGGTTTTAATGTTAATCCAAACGCCGGTTTGGATTAACATAAATTTACATAAAATTTATGTAAACCGACCGGCGGTTTACACAGCTAAACCGACCCTAACCCGGCCAGTGTGCACATACCCTAACAATGGATACCAGCTCCCAGCACTTGCTGAGAGGCGCTGGGGGCTGGCTTCTCGCTCGTCTCTTGGTGTCACACGCAGCGATGCTGTGTGTCCACCGGGTGATCATCGCCAGGTTTTAGAGCAGGTTCTAAAACCTGGCGACCATCAACCAGCGATTTATTGCTGGTTGATGTGCCCTGTCGCACACGTCACTATCGCTGCAGCGTCATGTGCAGCAGAGATTATTGCACGCGATATTGACGTGTGTGACGTCCACATGAGAGCCTGACCACCTCCTGCTGCGGATGGTGCAGGCATAACTCCTGTGCCGCCAACCTTGTGTCTGTACAGCTGAGTGCGGGAATTTGCTTGCAATGTGAACACACTACATCATCATGCAGGTAGGGGGTTATTACCCTTTTTTATTTATATTTTTTTTGTCATAAGCTTCAGTGAGATTTATGAAAATTGCCGTTGTTGCTTATGGCAAACAATGACCATACAACTTTCTGTTGAGAAATTGCTGCCTCCCTGTGAATGTTATGGATGACCGCGACCAATATTTTGTTCTGCAGTTTTCATGAGTCTCACCCAATGTGTATTGATTTCAATGAGCCTTGAAGTGGCTAGCTGCTGCAGCTACTTTGGCTAATATTGGGCTTTGTAATATTATTTTCAAAGCCCCATTAGTGTCATGGTGCTGTATATCTGAAAGGGTTTACATACAAATATAAATGGAACAAAGTAACAATGACTGGAACAGGTTGAGGACCCTGCCCTCCTGGGCTTAGTCTACAGGTAATGGGGGAGAGGTGGCAGTGGGATCATTGCAGGCTGTAAGCTTTCTTGAATATATGGATTTTCTATAGTGATGAGCGAATAGTGACATTTTCGGGTTTGGATTGTCTTCAGGGACATCTTCCAGAACACACTTAGCGTTCCTCATTGACTTGCATTAGGTTCAGTATTGGAATAGTAAACCGTATCTATTAGAATAATCTGAACCGGCATATTTCACTATTTCAACATCTGCCTATCTCCAGCACTCTGAACCTTCAATCGGACCTGTTGGGGCACTGAATTTCAGAGGATGGGGGAAGGCTAGAGATATCCTAATCCTTTGAGGTCATTGGGTGAGGAACATACAAGAGTGGAGGATAGAGAAGAAGGTCTGGGAGGACTAGAGATTACGAGTAGGAATATATCTAGAGATTAGTCCACAGATGTGTAGAGGAGACAGATTATGGAGGGTCCCGCAGATTGTTAGTAGTTTAAACTATATCCGTTGGGAAATTGGGAGCCATTAAGATATGGAGAGGGGTGGATTAATTGGGTTCTACAATGTTGTCATCCTCCTCTTTATACCCCTGATGCCATTCTAGGGACCACACGACACTTTTTTTTTATATACATTTAAGGCTCTATGATATTAAATTGAATGTAAACTTTATTGCTACATGATTGAAGATTGACTATGGCCAGTTGGTATGAACGATAGTGCCTTATTACATGGACAGGATATCTACACACTAGCATGTACGGTATATACTTAATGTAATTCCTGTGACTTGTGAATGAGTAGTAAATGTCAGACTGAGGACACATGATGTCGCTGTGGCTCAGGGAATTACTGTAATTCTGTAATCCCTGACTGCCCCCATGCTGACTTCATTGGTTGGCGGAGGGCAGTAATCGGCCACTAGATGGGGCTAGTGGATTAGGAAGTTGTGTGTCTTTCCTAATGCCCTTGACAGCTGTTCCCCGACCTTAATTCATTGCTGCTTATTCTTGTGCAGTGGAGGTGATCTCACTTACTCATGAACATGTTAAGATCTAGATCTGGTTTCCAGTGAAATGAATAGTGGCTCAGAGAAAGTGAGTGTACATTAATCAACTGGGAACAAAGGAAAATAATTTAAAAATACAGATAGAAGGTAAATATACTTATTAAAGTATTATTTATTTATAGCGCACCATTGGTTCCATGGTGTTGTACATGAGAAAGGGTTACATACAAACAAGTTAAAAATACAATGAACAAATAAATAATGACGGACTGATAGAGGGGAGAGAGGACCCTGCCCTTGCGGGGCAATGGGGGGGGGGAAGACAGTAGGCTGGATCTGCTCTGGCGGTGGTGGAGCGCCGGGTCCAGTGGTGTTGAGGCGGCACTGTGGTCATTGCAGGCTGTAGGCTGTTCTGAAGAGATGGGCTTTCAGGTTCCGCTTGAAAGTTCTGAGTATATGGGACAGCCGGACTTTTTTGGGTGCAGAATTCCAGAGGGTGGGGGATGCTCGGGCGAAGTCTTGCAGGCAGTTAGATGACGAAGGTACAAGTGTGGAGAAAAGGAGGAAGTCTTGGGAAGATCGGAGGTTACGAGTTGCATACGCTGGGGAATTGGACGCCAGTGGAGGGATTTGCAGAGGGGAGAAGTGGAGGTGCAGCGAGGAGAGAGGTGGATTAGTTGGGCAGCAGAGTTAAGGGCAGATTAGAGGTGCAAGAGTGTTAGCAGGAAGGCCACAGAGGAGGTTGCGGTAGTCGAGACGGGAGATTGAGGGCATGCACTAGTAGTTTAGTAGATTAAGGGTTGAGGAAGGGACGGATTCTAGAAATATTTTTGAGTTGGAGGTGGCAAGAGCTTGGATGTGTGGTCTGAAGGACAGGGCAGAGTCAAGGGTTACTCCGAGACAGCAGAGTTAAGCTACAGGGCAAAGTGTGATATCATTTATTATGATAGATCAGGTAAGGGAGGTGCGCGAGATGGGTGAAAGATGATGAGTTCAGTTTTGTCTACATTAAATTTAAAGAAGCAAGAGAAGGAGGATATTGCTGATAGACACTCTGGGATTCTGGACAGCAGAGAGGTGACGTCTGGGATAGAGGTAGATCTGAGCGTACAGGTGGTGCTGGAAGCCATGGGACTTTGAGTTGTCCAAGGCCAAGGGTATAGATGGATAAAAGAAGGGGTCACAGGACAGAGCCTTGAGGGACCCCAACAGAGAGGGGATGGAGTGAGGAGGTAGTGTTGGAGTGGGAGACACTAAATGTGTGGTTGGAAAGGTAGGAAGAGATCCAGGAGAGGGCAAGGTCAGTGATGCCAATGTAAGAGAGGATCTGTAATTGGAGGCAGTGGTCGACTGTGTCGAATGCAGAGGACCGAGAAATGTCTGTTAGCTTTGGCGATAAGTAGGTCATTAGTAATTTTGGTTAAGGTGGTTTCAGTGACATGGTGGAGGTGGAAGCCAGATTTAAGGTTGTCAGAGTTGGAGAAAATAAAGTAAGTCTACATTCACATATTGTGCATTTTTGAGCATTGTGCCCATTATTCCCGCTGGAATTACACATCCCCGTTCAGACGATGCTCAATTCCAGCGGGAATACGCCGGCGCTGATGTCGCAGAGGGGAGGAAGAATCCTGTTCCTGCTCCCCTCTGTGACACCTGTCACAGCCCCATTTGATTTCGCTGTGCATTACACACTGTGAAATTAAATGTAAAAGAATGACAAATGTATTAAAAATAATAAAGATTTTTATACTTGCCCTCCATGGGTGTTCGGGAGCTGGAGATCTTCAGCAGGTATCGACCTGCAAGGGCCTGTGAATGCTGATTGGCCCGCTCGTGGTCATGTGATATGTGACGTCCTATGATGTACATATCACAAGACTGTGAGCGGCCAATCGCAGCGCCCGATGACCTCACACAAGGTCCTTGCAGGTCAATGCCTGCTGCTGCTCCCGGCTCTGGAACACCCGGCGGAGGGCAAGTATAAAAATCTTTATTTTAATATATTTGACGTTCTTTTACATTTGATTACGCAGTGTATAATGCACTGGGAGGAGGAACAGGATTCTTGCTCCCCTCTGTGACATCACTGAAGAAGATGCCCCGTAAAAACATGCGGTGTGTGTGAATGCACCGCATTTTTTTTTTTTTTTTTTTTTTTTTTTTAACGGGGCTTTTTTGCACAGGGGCGAAACGTTGAAAAAAAGCGCCCGTGCAAAAAAAGTGCTGTCAACACACCCTTACAGTGCCAAGATGTCACTAAATGCTAGTGCAGGATATTGCTGTATTTTTATGTAAAGTCCAGCGAGACCACCCAGTCTACCTATATAATGTAATTGAGAATAACTGGATGGTGCTCCAAACATTGCAGTATAAGGAGATATGTCATGGAGGGTGAGCACACTACATGTATTCGTACTCTTGTCCACACTGATGTCACTTTGGTCTGTAGGAAAGTGAACAGAGAGACCATCTGTACATGGTAAAGTTTGCCAGCCTGGAATGAGAAGCGAGCGCTGCCCCTTTTCCTTCTGTGAGTGATAGGTATCCATGACTTGTCCGGATCTGTGATCCTCTAGAGCGGTGGTGTCTGACATGTGACTCTCCAGATGTTGAGGAAGCTGCAATTCCCAGCAAGCTAAGAGCTGTAATGGTATGAGAGCTAAGAACCGCATGTTGGAGGTCACAGATCAGAGGGAAGGATGACTCTGCCACATTATTTACACATCTAGGACATGCTGACCCCACACGTGACCATTGTACCCAATCATTGTCAACATATGATGCTTAAAGGGCTTGTCTGCAGTACAATTCACAAACGCCTGAGTGACGGGGTTAATTATGTTATGCTTTTCCTCCTTTGTGTCCCTTTTTTATACATGCTATGGGGTGATCTTTCCATCTTGTATATTGGACATTATAAAGAGGTTGTCTGTGCTCATTGGGGATAACTAGCTTATTACAATCATTGAGCAGGAGATCTGTACAGGGGTCTGCAGGAGCCTCCTGGGAATGTAAACCATTCTGGACTTTGGCCAGGACAGTAGTCTACCTTTCCTATGCACTCCGTGTACGGACCAACACTCCTGCCAAATAGATCTCTACTTGCGTAAATAAACAGCAATCCTATTCAGTATCAGACACATATGTGCTGAAAATGAGATTAACACTGTAACTGGGGCACATTACAGGACACATTTAATTGACTATTTGATTAACTTGGGTAGATGTTCTATTTGTCTCTGTTATGAAGGTTTGCATGTCATTTTCCTAAACACAGGACTGATATACAGCAAGTGAAGTAAGTATTGAACACGTCACCAATTTTCTAAGTAAATGTCTTTGTAAATATGCTTTTGACCTGAATCTCACCAGAACTCTAACAACCCATGCCATTGACCACAACCAAAGAAATCAAACCAGAGATGTCCGTAAATTATGGTAACATAGTAACATAGTAACATAGTTTTTAAGGTTGAAGGAAGACTTTAAGTCCATCTAGTTCAACCCATAGTCTAACATGTTGATCCAGAGGAAGGCAAAAAAAACCATGTGGCAACACTAAGCTCCACATTGGGGGAAAAAATTCCTTCCTGACTCCAGATACGGCAATCAGACTAATTCCCTGGATCAACGCCCTATCAAAGAATCTAGTATGTATAACTGGTAATATTATAGTTTTCAAGAAAGGCATCCAGGCCCTTCTTAAATGTTAGTAGTGAGTCACTCATTACAACATCATGTGGCAGAGAGTTCCATAGTCTCACTGCTCTTACAGTAAAAAATCCGCGTCTGTGATTATGATTAAACCTTCTTTCCTCCAGACGTAGAGGATGCCCCCTTGTCCCAGTCTCAGGCCTATCATTAGAAAGGTCTCTGTACTGTCCCCTCATATATTTATACATTATTATAAGATCACCCCTCAGCCTTCGTTTTTCCAAGCTAAATAACCCCAAGTTTAATAACCTGTCTAGGTATTGCAGACCCCTTAGTCCTCTAATGACTTTTGTCGCTCTTCTCTGGACCCGCTCTAGTTCAGCTATGTCTTTCTTATACACCAGAGACCAGAATTGTACACAGTATTCTAAGTGTGCTCGCACTAGTGACTTGTAAAGAGGTAAAATTATGTTCTCCTCATGAGCATCTATGCCTCTTTTAATACATCCCATTATTTTATTTGCCTTTGCAGCAGCTGCCTGACACTGGCCACTAAATGTGAGTTTGTCATCTACCCATACACCCAGGTGTTTTTCAGTGGTAGTTTTGCCCAGTGTTTTACAATTAAGCACATAATTATACATTTTGTTTCCTCTGCCCAAGTGCATGACTTTACATTTATCCCCATTAAAGCGCATTTGCCATTTAGCAGCCCAAGCTTCTAGTTTACATAAATCCTCCTGTAATATATAATTGTCCTCCTCTGTATTGATTACCCTGCAGAGTTTAGTGTCATCTGCAAATATTGAGATTCTACTCCGTATGCCCCCTACAAGGTCATTAATAAATATATTAAATAGAAGCGGGCCCAACACTGACCCCTGTGGTACCCCACTGTTAACTGTGGCCCATTCTGAGTGTGTTCCATTAATAACCACCCTTTGTTTCCTATCCCTAAGCCAGTTCTTAACCCACTTACACATATTTTCCCCTATCCCCATTGCCCTCATTTTATGTATCAACCTTTTGTGTGGCACCGTATCAAAAGCTTTTGAAAAGTCCATATACACCACATCCACTGCATTTCCTTGGTCTAGTCCAGAACTTACTTCTTCATAGAAGCTTATCAGATTAGTTGACAGGAACGGTCCCTCGTAAAACCATGTTGATAATGGGTCATGAGGTTATTTTTCTTCAGATACTCCAGTATAGCATCTCTTAGAAAACCCCCTAGGATTTTACCCACAGTAGAGGTTAAAGGGAACCTGTCACCTAATCTATGGCCCCTAAACTATCACTACCTGCCCCTACAGACCCTAACTAGCTCCCTAACCATCCCTGCCTGACCTAATATGGCTTTATATAAGGTGAAATAAACACTTTATAAACTTACATGACCAGTGCCAGTGGGGCGTTCCTGACAGTAGGGCGGGGTCCCCAGAGCCGCGCTCCCCCCGCCTCGCTCCCTTCCTAACGCCCTAATGGGCGGCATTATCGATTTGAAGAGCGGGGAAGCCCATTGGAATCTTCCCGCCCCGCTCTTCATGACGCGGCCGGAGACCTCGTCATTTCCGGGTCCGCGCATGCGTAGTGTGCCAGTTGAAGCCGACCGGAATCGCAGCGTCGCTAGGCAACGACCGGCGTCTTCGGAAGGTGAGTATCGGCGGCCCCCTCCCTCCCAAACCAGCACATATATATGTGTGTGTAATCCACATGTACATATGGATTACACACACACCTATATACATTCACTTTGATTAGGCACATTTCATATGTGCATCTATATATATATATATATATATATATATATATATATATATATATATATATAAATATATATATATATATATATAGATGCACATATATATAATATTAGATTATATATTGTGTGTGTGTGTGCATGTATATATATGTGTGTGTGTGTGTGTGTGCATGTATATATATGTGTGTGTGCATGTATAGTGTGGTGCATGTGTATATATGTGTGCATGTATGTATATGTGTGTGTGTGCATGTATATATATGTGTGTGTGTGTGTGTCATGTATATATTGTGTGTGTGTGTGTGTGCATGTGTATATATATGTGTGTGTGCATGTATATATCTGTGTGTGTGCATGTATATATATTTGTGTGTGTGTGTGCATGTATATATCTGTGTGTGCATGTATATATCTGTGTGTGCATGTATATATTGTGTGTGCATGTATATATCTGTGTGTGTGTGCATGTATATATATGTGTGTGTGCATGTATATAATGTGTGTGTGTGATGTGCATGTATATATATATATTTTGTGTGTGTGCGCATGTGTATATATTTGTGTGTGTGTGTGTGTGTGTGTGTGTGTGTGTGCGTGTGTGTGTGTGTGTATATATATATGTGTGTGTGTGTGTGTGTGTGTGTGTGTGTATATATATATATATAATGTGTGTGTATGTGCATGTATATATATATATATATATATATATATATGTGTGTGTGTGTGTGTGTGTGTGTGTGCACACATATATATATAATCTATATATGCACACACACAAATATATATATTTATATTTGCATGTATATGTGCACACATATATAATCTAACTATATATATATGTGTATATATATATAGTTAGATATAGATATACACTATATATATATATATTATATATAGATGCATCCACTGTATATATGCAGTAATATATATGATCCATCTATACACGTGTGTGTGTGTGTGTATATATGTGTGTGTGTGTATATATATATATATATATATATATATATATATAAATATTTTATATATATATACTTGTGTGTGTGTATATATATTTTGTAGAGAGAGGGTCTGTGAGTTTTGTGTAACGCTGGGACCTGGGTGACGCAGTAAACTTCACCTGAGGTCAGAGTTAATCCTCGTCACTCTATCTGACCTCAGGTGATCTACACTGATGTCACCCTGTTCACATCGGTAACAGAAAACTCACTCTATGTGG